>CARXXK010000001.1:91900433-92158225 GCA_949089665.1 Macrosiphum euphorbiae | reverse complement strand
GTATATAAAAAACTTACCTATATCAACATCAGTCGTATATTGTATCGTGAATATCTAAATTACATCCATAATGATTAAAATTATATCGAAAACTATACTTTGTAGATTTATGTTTCAAAAATGTGTATACCAAAATAATAGTATTATACTATTATATGTTGACATATTATACAACTATTATTACAGTTATGATACATGAATACACCTTATCCAAGGGTTACTATAAAAATCAAAACTTATTTAGGGGATTTAGGTGATGCTTTATAAAATAAAATACCCATACCTGAAACTGCAATACAAATTAATTGAAATTATGCACCTGCGTATATTACTATTGGTTATAAATATTAATATTATCAATGATATTACGTTATATTTATAAAAATAATAACATTTCAGGAAATTGTACTACTGCTAACGACTGACTGAATATAGTTGTTACGGGTAAAATTAAAACATTAATTATAAATAATGTATTTTTATTTAAACTTTTATTTTGGGAGACGCAGTTGAATTGATTAATTTCAAAGAACCCAACTATTCATCCAATAGATCTTTATAAAATAGACTGGTTAAAAAGCATTTACCTACTGTACCTATACTCAAAGTTCAAGTACTCCCCTGAACTATTTGTACGAAAGTACAAGCATTATTTAGGTTTAGAATATAATTAAGTTATTAACCTTCACTGACAGAAACAATCACATACGTAAATTCTCATCACTTTTACTTTTGTTTAATACTGAAAATATTACTTCAACACTCTAACTGAACCATCAACCTATATGAACTAGTACCTAACTACTAATAACAACATTTAATAATATTGAACACTCGTTGGTGAAAATGTATGAATATTGAATAGTTTTGAATTTCGTGCCCGTGCATTTCACGAAGTAAAAAAAAATGTTCTAATATTAATTTTCAACTACTTTTTATATAGTTTATAATCTATCTGCTATCATAATTTACTTTATGGTTAATAGTAAAATATCAGATTATTCGTGTTGTTTTGTATAATGGGTCATTATTAGTTGTTAAAATCAATATTGTTTACATGTTGATTATTTGAATAAGAATTTAACATAAAACATAACTTTTCAGAAAAATTTAACATATTTATATTAAACCAGGAATTATTTAAACTGCATTATAGGTACTAACTCTATCTGGAAATTATAGATACCTACGTACTGAATGCGAAAGGCGTAGTTCATACTGGTAGGTATCGGTCGTGTGTGTTTTCAGTTACGTTTTGCGTGTAGTCACAGACTGACGTTTGATGATGAGTAATGATGAATATTTTAATCTAACTCTTTTACAAGTGATTTAAAATGAAAAATAAATAAACTTAAAAATAAAATCATAAATGTATTAAATTTTATTTATTACTGTTGTGTTAAAATATGTTTTAAAAAAAATATGGACAGTTCTATGGATACTACCACTACTACTACTACAACACCCCTGAAGTCAAAAAGATTTCCCACCATGTTCAAGAAAATGATGCTTTCAAGTTAGTTGATAAGTTTTTTAAATTATTATATTACATGTTTACTATGTTTGATGTGTATATAAAATACATTGTTTATAGTTTTTCTGTGTATTTAATGCAATCATGTAGAATAAATATTAAAATCAACATTTCATTAATAATTGTTATTCGTTTTCATTACTTGAAAACATAATTATGTAATTGCTTAGAACATAATATATAAATATATATATATAAAAATGTAATTATTAAATAATTATTTCCACTAAACTGGATGATCAAGTTCAGCAAATGAATAATAAACAGAATTATTGAACTTTAACTTTAAAACTAAAACTTTCAAGACTATAGGGAAATAAAGCATAATTTAATTTAGACAAACTGTGGTAATAATTAAAATTTGATACGTTTTTCTTATTAAACTAATAAATTCCAGTTGTATATTTTGTAATTAATAATTATTAGGTAATTTCAATGTTTGTACTAACCTTCATAGAGATTGTTGTAATAAAAGATTCGAAACTGTAATAATTGCATTTATAAATTAATTAATTACATATTTTAAGTTTATAGTGTGTAGGTATTTGTATATTATTTTTTTCTATTTTTTTTCTATAATTTTTATTAATTTGTATTATAACTCAATACACATAGGTATTATGTATTACTTACTATCATAATTAAATTATTGTAAATTGGAATATTATTTCGTAAATAAAATATTATTATTATTATTATAAGAAAAGTATAGGTACCTAAAGTATAAAAAAAATGATAAGATTGGAATTTTAATATTTTATATAAATTATCTATATCTATCTCAATACACTTGTAGAAAAGTTATCTTACATGCAAAACAAATACGCATGACACATAGATATAGTATAATCTTGTTTTAAGTAACTGTAGAATTATTATTAACATAACAGATTAATATTTATTTACTTAATAAAGTATCTATTATTTATTTGTATTTTAAATATTTTTTTAGGTTTAAGATTTTCGCACTTAACTAATTACGAACAAAAGTTTAGATAGTTGGCTAATACATTGATTTTTTATACAACATCAACAAACTAAAATATTATCCATGGTAACGGGTTATTTGTGTAGAAATTGGATACAAATTTACTTTTTAAAATTAAGATACACACGTATCGTAGGTAGTACCTACCCTAATAATTGTACACAACAATAAAAAAGAAACTTATCCTATTTTCCATAGTAATATTCGAAATGTACCTATAACTTTTTTTTTTCATGTATAACCACTACATGAGGGCCGTACTGTTTGCACATTCCTTGACCTTCATGTAGCATCGTTTATTTAAAAGCAAAATGTTTACATCTTTAGATTGGGCTCGCATGGGGGGATGGTACCCTTTCCTCAGCGAGTGCTGGTGTATAACTAAATTGAAATAGTTCACAATTCTATACTAAACAAAAAATTAACCTATCATTAATAAATATGAAATACCTACTGTAAAATGTTGATAGTAGGTATAATAATAAAATACACAATTGAAAACTAATTCGAATTATTGAATTATGAATAACGACATAACGAAGGTTACCTATAAAATATACCTACCTATTAATAAAAAAATGTTCCGATTATAACGTTGATTTTTTTAATTTAGATTTAATGAAACTATACTAAATTCTATATTATGTAGTGTAGATTTCAAAAAATACAATTTTTTTGTAATTATAAATTATATATAAATGTATATACTGTATACAAAGATACATAGTAATATAGTATAAGGTATATTGAATATTTATTATGAAAATAAAATGTATGTATTATAGTGCCCATTTGTTTAGGATTAAAGACCATTTCAAAAGATGCAACTTCAGCTGTTAAATCGTCCGTCCAAAAGAAGACATCGGCCAAAAAAAAGTCGAAAGCGGCAATGGAAGCTGAACAGGAAGTTGTGGGTATGTCAAGGCGGCCAGACACAGCCACGTTGGGCAAACCACTGTTGTTGGACAAGCGGACCGAGAGCGGAACGGAAGTACGGCCATCAACTACAAAACGTCCGGTTTGTCAACAATTTAACAGTAGAACATATAGGGTCAAAACCAAGGACCGAAAAAGCGTGCTAAGCTTGCCAGAAGTATCTAAACAGATACCGAAGAATCGGAAAAGTTATTTACCGATTAAAGTGAAGCCGATTGCTCCAACTCCACCAATTCGGCAACGTATCCAAAAGATGTCGTCTCCGTCAAACGACCAGGAAAACGTTAAACAGAATACTATTAGTGAGAGAATAGAAAAAAAACCCGAAGAATATCGTCCAGAAAAATGGATTCCAACGGCTGTTGGATCAGCAAGGAAGAAAAGGCTTGTTTTGTGCTATTTGTGCGGTAAAGAATTCGGTACTGCTTCGTTGCCATTTCACGAACCTCAGTGTCTCAAGGTACGCTATAATCATTATTCCACAAGGCAACGCCCCCCGAGTTATAGGTAAAAAGAATTTAAGAAAACTATTATGTTAACATTTTATTGGAAATAAAAAATGATTCGTATTGTAGGTAGAACTATTAGCACTACTTACTAGGTGTCGTGTTTAAATTTTTTTTTTTATTTATTTATTTTTTAGAAAACACGAATAAATTTACTTTAATTCAAATTATATTCAATTAAAATATTATAATCATAGGTACAGGGGAAAACGGAAAAACAATTTACGAAATTATTTATAAATTTAAAAACAAAAAAAGTTGACAGAAAAAGATATTAGATTACAAAAAGAACAAAATAAAAATAATATATTCGATTTATCACGCATTTCTATTTTTATTTGGTACACTATATAATTATTTATTGTCCTTGAACTTGAAATAACGGATCCTTTATTATTATATTTTGTTTGATTAGTATTTTTTATTAATGTTTGCATTTCAAAATATTTTAAACAAACATTGATAAATTATACTTCGTGACGATGGTCATATACAAACATCAAGTATGGTAAATAATAATAGGTATACGCCGTTGTTATATTATAGAAGATAATATGATATTATATATTTATATACTAAATAGGTTCTATTATAGTATTATTACACTATTTACTACTTATTACTTTTATTAACAAAGAATATTACATTATTTTTTCAAACAATGAATGTAGTAGGAATAAGTGGGTTATTTATGATTTTCATAATAAATTTAATAATTATTATATTCGGTCATTTTAAAATTGTAACGCCAGATTTCTAAGTGATTAGTTTAATTTAAATATTAACGCATGTTTTTGACGAAGTATTAAATAAAAAAATTTGTGAAAATATAACTGAAAACCACCGGATATACCTCGAATGTCGGAATGTATGTTTAGTTGAATATAGGTTAAACGTGGGAAGTGTACCCACGGTGTTTAATAAAAAACCATTAATTTGTACAGTTTTCTTTCGTTTTTAACGTATCTATACATGAAAGTTGAATCCTAGTTTACAAGTTTATTTTTATTTTTACGTACTTCTATGTTTAGTATAGTTTTTATTGTACGCAGTTTACACCGTCAAAACACAATGCAACCAATGTGAGAGCAAAATAATAATGGGTGTGCACTGTGCATCTATATATCTGCTTGCCCAGGAAGTCCGTAATATGTCTATAATATGGTTTTTTGGAACGCTACTCCCATTGTTTAAAGAGGATGTTATACATAACGAGTAGTTTTTGCAATAAGCCACCGGTATCAATACAATTATAATATCAAACTCAATTAATCGGTCTTAATAACACTCTTACTTGCGTAATTCAAGTTGACGAAATAGTCTTAATACTCAATGATGGCTCAAACAGTCACTACTATTTCTAAAAATTATTTAACAATTTAAATGTTGTACACTTGTACTCAATAATATATTTAATAATCCAGGCAGGTAAATTTATAGATAATTAGGTTTATAAAAAAAAATTTATTATTAACAAAAACAAAATGTGATTAAGTTAATTAATTAACTATTATTAAAATATATTGTATACCTACATTTTAAAGTAGTATGGTATATCATTATTTTTAAAATGTATTATGATTATTTTATTGATTGAGTAACACTATTATACACTATGTATGGAATAGGTACAGTGTAGAAAAACTGCTCGTTTCATTAAGTATACCATACTAGGTATAACATTAACATCACAGTCTTGTACTGAATACTAAGTCTATGTCCTATGATACACGTACATATATCACTTTTTAACAAATTTAAAATATAATACTTACTTATAATTATATACTTAAAATCTAAATAAAAACAATAAATCTGATCATAGGTACTCCAAATTGTACTCGATATTTTTATTGTAAGTCAATTGATTAGGTATTACTATTAATAAGGCGTCAGTGATATAAACACAGATTATATGTTTTTCACTATATAATATATTATATTGCCCATTGGAAAGACTTTCAAGGGCATATACATATTATAAGGGACAATTGGGATATATGTAGGTATTATGTATTTTGTATATAATATATGTAATGTAATATGATATAATAAAAAAAAATATATATATAATATATATTGTGGGGAGAAGTGTTGGCGTGTAGCAGTAATAAAAGAATCAGTTGAGTGATTTTCAAACGAAACCCAGTCACTATACAGACCTTGGATATTGGAAACCTCAAAACACTCCATACTGACCACAACAATACCTATTTACGATGTAATTATAATATATTATATCGGTTTTAAATTAATTATACTGAAATTCAAATAGTTGAAGACTTGAAGTACCATCAACTCCCACTAACCTGTTCACCCATGACCCGTATATAAATATTGTTCATCGCTGTACTTACTGACTTATTAATTGTCAATACAGTGTAATTCAATTAGTAAAAATGTTTTCACTATATAAGTTTATAAAGTTGATGAAAAGTTAAGAACTCAAGACGTCTGACGTATGCATATAAATTTAAATTTAAAAATCAGGCCTATCACAATGGCCAAGGTCTTGTCAAGGTCCAATAGACATACGAACAATTATTTTTAGATGATCCGTTGACCACGTTTGCTGACATTTTTTAAGGTTTTTGATAGTGTTTCCTTTAGATAAACTATTCAATAAAATCAAAAAAAATACCTCTTCAAATAATCAAGCACACACCCGATATTGTGATTTCCCAACATCCAATCTTTAATAATTGTTCTACTTTTTGAATTTTTAGCTTTTCTTCCCTATATTATATTCAAAAAAAGATAATAATAAAAAAAAAAATAACTGTAAAATCAAATATCAATACATAATATAAATAATTATAATATAAAACCTAACCAAACAATGCAATTTAATTTTCCCTATTATGATATTCTATTATTACACATATTATTTTTTTATGGTATACTATGTACCAATAAGTGGCTATTTTTCAGACGTATACTATTGATTTTAAATTGACATTGAAACTATGAAACATAATATTGTCGATGCCTCAGTTCAGAACTTCAACAACTCGACTACTCGAGTTATAACAAATCCGAGTTATGTACTTATGTACACCACTCTTATATCAATTTCAGTTCAAGAACGCAATAAAATATAGTTAAATTATTGAACACATTTTCAATATTATAATTTACATTATGTTACATAGAGAAACAATATAGAATACACATTATATCCCAATAAACCAATTTATTGAGTTGTTGCAGTTTTGAACTGGGGTGTCGATATACTCTATAGGTACTAGATTATTAGAGTCTATAGTCTATATATAGTCAAATATGTCCTGACTGACTGACTAATCAACGTATGCAGAGTATAAACTATGATAGCTGAAGACTTGACATTTTCATAGTATATCATACGTAACACCATGTAGAGGTACACTAAGACAAGATTTTCAAAAATTTGAATTTTCAAAAGGTCCCTTCACACAAGTATTTTATATTTTATTTATATATATTTCGAGATTCACGATGGAGATTGAAATGTTTTTGTTTATAAATGGTTGTCATTGGTTTCAGATTATAATACAGTAATAGACAATACTATAAATAAGCATCATTTTTTGTATATAAATTGTTGCCATTGCAATGTAATAACCATGGTATAATAACAAAATAACCATGGTTACACGGGCAGATGAGGTAAAAACATGTATCAAATCGTCGCGTTTACATGGCCTCGATTAAAGGAACTGCAGTGAAACCTCCCTTAACGAATACCTCTAAATAGAGGACGTTTTTGGGAACACAAAATTTTAGTCTACAATTTTAAATCCAAATGTATGTTTGCATATCTTATATACTCAAAAACTTCGCTAATGTTTTTTACGAAAATCTCAGACTCTCGGAGAATATTCTTAAAAATATAAGAAAAGTTTAGATAGTAGTTTGAATCACGTCGGTAAATATAACAACTGTTAAATATAGTAAATGACTTGCAGTTGCCCATCTAGGTCGAATTATTTCACAAAGCGAGGTACACCGACTCTGATTTGCCCGTGATTTGAGGTACACTATTATTATTATTTATTTATTATAAACTGAGATAGTGAGGTACACCTTACACCTATATATAGCACTAGCTGTATTTTGTATTTGTACATTTTCCCGGGCAAAGATGGGTTGAATAGCTATTTACTGTAAAAGATAAAAATTCTTAAATTCGATAATGGCTATGTGAATTTTTTTTAACAGAAATGGATCCAAGAAAATTCCCGACTACCCGAACATTTACAAAGAACTATGCCAAAGAAACCGGAAAATCAAATTGTTTCTGTTGATGATTGGAATAAGTTGGCATGGGAAGCCACTCAGGTATGCCTAATATATTATATACAAACATTCAATTTCTAGCGATATCATTAGCTTAAAAATTCAATACTTGGAGTTGAAGTTCGATGAACTGAAAACCGACTGTGCTACGAAAGCGAGTGGGCAGAAGTCATGACTCATGATGCAGTTAATTCATTTATGGTATAGCCAACTATTATAACTGGTTATACATTTTATTTGTACGCCCAAACATTGGTGTACAATGTACATAGTACGAAGGTGTACATTTGGTATTCTTTCGTGAATATATAGTCAAACAATGACAATTTTTAATTCAAATGGTTGGAAAATGATGAGGCTTTTCTTATTTCTACATAGATAAATTGATGACATTTCATGTTATTATTATATATAGGTACTAGCTAATTATAAAAAAGTAGGTACTGCCCGGACAATAATTGAATAATGCATGTAATAATAAATTGCAGTCGAATTTGGTGCCATGCGATTTTTGCCAACGGAAGTTCCTAGCAAACAGACTTGAAGCCCACTCAAGAGTTTGTATTGAATCCAAGAAAAAAACGGTAGCCGTAAGTGGATAATAATTTGATTATATTCATTAAAAATGTTATTGGGTGGGTATGCTTTAAATTTGAAAACTATTACACAATATATAAACAATCCAACGAGTGATGACTGATGAATACATTTAATTTACATTTAAAATTTTAACAATAAATAAACAATTATATTTAGATATTCAGTATCTTGTCTCTTGGTTACCATAGAAGCTGTATTGTACTATTTATGCCTATACTCGTAAGTTGTATATTCTGTAAATTGTAATAGTGTAACCATACATAGAATATTGAGCTTAAAATAAACTAATGTTTGGGCATTGATAAAGGTAAATTTATATCTGCTAAAATTTGAAATTGCTCTTTCGGTTTTGTAATAAAAATTCGTTTTTTTTCTGCTGACTTCAATTATACAATTAACATAAAATATTTATGAGGAGACTAAGTATTGCAAATAATTTTTCTTAATCTCCGTCTAGGTCACTTACGTCATTTCACAAAATGTATGCAGATTTAATGTACACACATCCAGAGCTAGTATATTGTAGGTATATATCTACACACAAGTAAATTGTATACTTATTGCAAGTGACAAATAAAATATGTTCAATAAATTAAGATTGTTTTACGGATTTTGTATAATTTAATACGTCGACTCACTATATAGGTAAGTGTAAATGACAAAATATACAATATTATATTATACCCAGCCACCCAGGTAGATTATTTTAAAGGTAAACACTTATTCTCTCTTAAAGTATTAACTTTTTAGAAATATTATTTTTACAGACACAGGTGAAAGGGACTAGGATACGCTCATCTAAACATAAATAATAGGTTCCTCTATTATATTTACATATATATGTTTTAATAAATTATAAATTTATAAATTTAAATATTATATGTACGAAAATAGTGATGGTAGATACCGCGTGGACGTAGTACATAGGTACAACATATAGACGTTGGTATTACATTAGACTATATTTGTTACAAGTTATATTAACTGTAGTTATATATATATTCCAATTACAGTATTGAAGTACCTACCTATTGACTACATTGTACTAGTTTTGAAGTAGGTACCTAACATGAAATATTTTGAGTAGGTACCTACCCAATGAGTGACCATGAAATCTGACCTGACAAAAATACTGGTATTATAATATATATTATATACATAAAGAAAACAATGTATGTAAATACAATAGGTTTTTAATTTTTCCCTCTGTCCAGAATCTCTTACAAAAAGTTGTAACAAATTTATAATTAGGTATGTAGGTAATATGATATCATGTGATTGGCAATATTATATTATTTTAAATCCGTAAAAAGAATCCGTTAAATGTAAGGTTTTGTAATATTAACTGAACATTTAAATGTACGTCTTCGACACATTTTGAGCTAGTCAGTCAGATAATATACACACTATACACGAAATACAAATTGCACACTGCAAGACTTGGCCATACTAGGATTTAAATTATAGAAAATGACCGACCGTTTTCACAATACAAAATATAGTACCACCCGTGAGAGCACTATAACGGCATTATTTTGCATGCCAATAAAAATATATACCTAAAAGTGTCAAATTCAAGTACCTAAAGGTACAAAGAATATAATATAACTAATATACTATATTATATCCGTACAGCATAATATTCCAGTTATCATTAATCATCGCTACACGTATTTTATTATAGGTAGTATTAAGTAGATACCTATACAGTCTATACACATTTAAGGCGTCGTGACGTCGTAGTTGGGTATTAGATAGATACCCTGTACCCATACACAAGGATACTTATAAACACAACGCGATACACATTATAGTATGAGTATAATACTAAAAGTCTATAACATAACGAATTCGTGTATCGATCGAATTCCATTATATGTAAACAACGACGGTATCAAAAGTAGAAGAAGAAAAGTTACGAAAATATTATTATAGGTAGGTGCATGTAGGTGCATATGTTATATTAAATTGCGTCCGCTGAAATGTCAACGCAGCGAGGTGCATCCGGGACAACGATCGTATATTCGCAAATATAAAATAAATAATAATAATATATTATATTGTGCAGGTGGTACCGTTTCGTCCGGTTAGTTATAAATATTTCATATTTATATACGTCATAAATAATATTATATTTGGTTTTCGACAGGCGCCAAAGTTACCAGCTAAATCAGCCGTTGTCATGGACAAACCTAAAAAGAAACCGGCGCCTTGTTACGTGTGCGGTCGCCTGTTCGGGACCGCGTCTATAGGGATTCACGAACCTCAGTGTCTGATCAAGTGGACCCGAGAAAACGATAACTTAGCACCACATCTCCGACGACCTGTGCCCACCAAACCGGAACTGATCATCGACGAAGGTAATGTGATGCCTCCATTGTGTGTCGTGTGACGTATAAATGTATAGAGTACCTACCGGGCAGGGCCGGCGGCGTTACAAATAGCTTGAAAATTATAAAAATAATATTTTGTTGAATTATACTTACATAAATATTATAATACTAGCTGATCCCTTGCACTCCCGTTAAATATACCAACTCTATATGACTCAAACTTTGTTCAATTCGTTATTTAATATTCGGTGTATGGTGTTCAAATTTATCTTAACTTTTCTGTTGCCCGAAATAAAAATTTTGATTCACAGCAGTATATTATCAGGTAAGCAATCTACCTGAGGTAGATCGTGCTGTTTGTACGTAACTTTATGATTTAACTCTAAAGTATCAAACTTATACCAGTATGTTTACTGAACTAGTGGCGTATTTAGGAATTTGTCATGGGGAGGGTCCAGATAATTTTCAGAAACACAGAGCCACGGGGGACGAAGCCCCACACCACCATTTACTCTTTATTAAATAAATATACTATATTATAAGACGATATAAAATTGTCAAGTTTTTAATTATTAAATAATAATATGTACAAAACAAATTTTAAAAAAAAACGGCTAAGTGGATGTCACTCTGCTGCTGTACAGTAGGTTACAAGTGGGTCAATATATAATGGATTGTATTAAACTTGAACTCAATGATATAATCTATAAATCATTGTATAAGAAAAACGATTCTGAGCGAAGACGGTTTATCAGTCTGGATATTTTATATTGTTATTATTTATTATAGCCTGTAAGTTGAATTAATAATGAAATACTTTTACTTTTTTATTTTTTTCTATGGTGATAGACAAAGTGTTAGAAATCAAAATCCCATTTTTAGCGGTTTTTCGTAATTTTTTGGTGGTTTTTACAGTGGCATTAAATAACTATTGAAAAAATCGAAAAATGACCTCTCTAAAGTACTATCTTGATCCAATTTTCTAAAAGATAAGTTACTATATATCTATACATGTTGAAATCGAAGCACTCCTTCTGGAAGAAATTTTGTATACAGGAAAAAAAAATAAACACCATTGTAGAACCAATAGATCCCTCAGAATCGAATAAATAGTTATATGTTATAACTTTTATACAAATATTTCCTTAATTACATTAGGTACCTACTTCATTCAAAGTTGATCTTAGATAGCTTTTCAACCTTAAAAAGGTTGAAAAATATCTCTCTGGAGTGGTCGTAGATACTGGCAATGTACAAAACTACAAAACATTTTGAATTAAAAAATGAATTGGTATTTTTCAAACCATGTTCGGTACCCAACTGATAAAAATAATCACGATATTTAAAAAAATTTTGATTTAACTATAGCTTCGAAAATTTTTTATAAAATCCGTAAAATCGTATGATAAAATTTGTTTTTTAATCATGTAAAAACTGCACAACATTTAACATGTACGAGACACGAGTCAATGGGGGGGGGGGTGTCCGGACCCCATGGACCCCCCTTAAATACGCCACTGACTGAACTCCTCCTAAATGGTTGGACTAATTGTGAATGCCGAGTCTGTCGACCAATATTTGAATACGTGAATGAATACGTGGCATCGTGATTATTGACTGTTGTATGTACGTAACTTATATGTGAGTATAATACGTTCAATATTTGCGTAATTTATTGTGTTACATATTATAATATCAAAACACAGCGTACAAAAAATTTAAATGCATTGAATGAATACACTGATTTTACTGGAACCAATAATTATTTATTATAATAGTTTTAAAACCCATGGCAACCATTTATAAACAAAGATTTCCACCGTAAATCTCTAAATCCCTGTTTGAGCACATCCCCTGGTTGGACCTAAGGGGATGATTTATAGCCTATGTGTTATTCTGATGTATAAGCTATATTATTGTAAAGTTTCATTAAAATCCATTCAGTAGTTTTTACGTTAAAGAGTAACAAAGAAACAAACATTCGCGTTTATAATATTAGTAGGATTATCATGATACTCATTTATGAAATGTTTTAAAACTGACTAAACTAATGTTGCACTGTCACTATCTATATATTATAATTTATAGGTATACCTAGCGTCCTAGCTATTGATTGAACGTAACTTTTGGACGAAGTTTACTAACCGAAAAAGTGTCTATAGACAAAAGAATTAAAAAATTAAAATAAACATCTTCGTAAACCCAATAAATCTGATTCTTCGCTTCACTAAGAATCTAAAAATAAATGGAGATTTAAATGTGGCTTTGTAAAAAAATGAATTTTTATACAAAATTGATATTGTTTTTAAGATGTAACTTGCAATTTTCACTAACATTTTATATCAGCATTTTCTGTACATGATAACATTTACAATATATTTCGACACTTCTTAAGCTATTTAAGTATAGGCATTTCAGTTTTTCATTTTTTTTTTTTTTTTGGTTTTAAATGTCGATAAAATGTTCCACTTGAACAAAAATCTTGAAAAATTACTACAAGGTGCTTCGTAATTTGCTACTTTAGTAATTTAAAAATATTAAACAATATTATAATAATATTAATACTTCGTATAATTTTTATTTATTAACATTTTAAGTTAAACGCTGACAAAACTCATCAAAATCACGAAAATTGGCCAATCATTTTGTAATTAAACATTTATAAAACGTTCAATTTTTATAGCTAAGGAGTAGGTATCTAAGGATTGATAATTTTAAGCAAGGTTCCTCACTTCCTCATAAATAGTACAAACTGTAACCAACTGCAAATCTATAAAATACATGGGTAATAAATTTTTTTTGTTATAGATAGGTAGTTTAAGTTAAATTTTGGATGAAATTAGATATGTAAACGAAGAATAGAGATTTTAGTCAATATAGTTATTTTTTTGCAATTTAAAAATATTATTCGAGGGTCACTTGAATCTTTTAAAGTAGGTATATGTATATTATTATAATTTAAACACACAAGTGGTGCATTTTAAAAGACAAATGTTGACGACAAAAATGAATTCAGCCTATACTTTACCTATTACTTATAGTATAATAAATTGCTTTACAGCTTTACTAGAAATATCATAAAATAATAAAATATGCTCAGTAACATGGCTGCTCAGTCTGCTGGCTAACAGACCGTCTTTGCTGAGAATCGATTTTCGTATGGAATGATATATTGATATATCATTGAATTCAAGTTTAACACATATGACATAGCCACATATTATAGGTACCTACATTACAATTTACAGGGATAGGTACATACTTAATCCTCAAAGACGAGGTACAGCAACTTTACTGTTGAACTGTACAGCATATCGATTAGATATAGGTTGGAAGCCCGTACAAAGGTACCTACCACTTACCAGGTCTATGGCATTCGCATAACTCTGTTGGCCCATGCAATAACCAAAATGCTGTTAGAATATCAAATAATTCTGTAAATATCAATAAACCGTAATTGGTTTAAATATTTAGGTATATTTTAAGATATACCTAAATAATAAATAGGTTATTATTAAAAAATTACAGAGGAAAATGAATATTTGTAGGTTCCTATAATATTGCATTATAGGTACCTATGTCAAAAAGCGTATAACCTACCTTGTACTCACTTATCATATTATTGATTATTCAACAATATTTGAAAATAATAATTACCTACGTTGTTACGGTACGTTTTAGTAACGGGCAAGGTGGATCAACAGGCTACCAGAGAAGAACACTGGAAATCGTACTTGTCACAGCTCGTTCCATGCGACCGGTGCAAACGGACATTCGACCCGGACAGGTTGGAAGTGCACCAGAGAAGTTGTAAAGGAGTGACAAAATAAATGAAAAAAATAATATTATTCACTGCTGTCGTAATTCTCGTTAGAAACGATTTTATTTAATTAAAAAAGTACCAATACTTATCAGTTATCACTTACCTATGTTAGTTATTTGATATAGTATGAACTTAAGAGTATGTTTCATCCGCATTTATTGTCTCCGTCTTACACATTTACGGTATAGCAAAAACTGTTTTGAGCGGGGAAAGTAACTGGTCATAACTAAGAAACGAAATTTTCACCACATAAAAAGGAGAACTTTGGCTGTGGAATATCGTCTTTAGTTTTTCGTTATCGGAACTTCAAAAAAAGTTATTTAAGAATAAAAAACACAAATAATAATGAGTTTTGAAACAATAAGATCTTTTTTCGTATAAATGATATCAAAAAAATAAAAACGATATTGCACTGCCAGAGTTCTCCTTTATATGTGGTGAAAATTTCGTTTCTTAGTTATAACTGTAACCTACTTGGTACTTTCCCTCGCAAAACAGTTTTTGCTATGCCGTACGTGTGTAAGACGGAAACAACAAATGCGGATGGAACGTCCTGTTAACATAAAACAGTTATATATGTACAGGTAGTAAAGGTACTTAACATTAATCACGTTATCTATACGCAGCGGAGTACCTATTTTCGAAAATGTTTAGGAGGGTGTCCAACATTTTGAGGAATTGACTATACATGGTTCAGTAGTTGTCAGGATGAGATCAATATTCAGTGACCGTTCATCAATTTTAGTCAATATAAAATATAAATAGCTTCTGATCACATATTTAGTATAATATACTTAATAATTATCGTTTAACTGTAGTCGGCCATACTTAGGTACCTAACACAAAATAATACTTTAAATAATTGCAAAACTATTCTTAATTTAACCGTTCATATTGTTTCAAAATTAGGTAGGTACATAAATATAATTGAAAAATTAGGTAATATCAATTGACTCACTTAAAATTATATCCATAACATCGAGGAAGTAATCCACGTATAAATGTATAGGGAGAATATTACACAGTATGGATACTGTGTATAGCATTACCTTCTCCATATCATTTGTGATTTTAAGTTGAGGATTCGTTTACTTCGAATAACTTGCTTA
The DNA here is from genome assembly GCA_949089665.1 of Macrosiphum euphorbiae. Lineage (NCBI taxonomy): Eukaryota > Metazoa > Arthropoda > Insecta > Hemiptera > Aphididae > Macrosiphum > Macrosiphum euphorbiae. The sequence goes on along the minus strand of CARXXK010000001.1, from coordinate 92,142,118 downwards.
CTCGAATATTTTACCAGTTCGTAAATTTTTTTTTAATATTTAGTATTTACCATGTATAATATGTACCTATTGTAATAAACTGAAGAGTATATACTATGTATATAAGTTATTGTAATAATAAAATTGAATAGTTTTACCTAAATTAACATATTTTTTTATTTAACTGTAATAATATTCAACATTTCTCCTCAAACTACTACCAATAACACATCAACGGAAGTTTTAAGTTTTAATGCCCCAAAAAACGTTTTTAAACAAAACAATCTGGCATAAGACTTTAAAAAACATTTATATAATTTATGTTTTGGTAAACCAGACCTATAACTTAATGGACAGCATATAGAGAGATAATTGAGAAAAGAGAGTTCTTGGACTTTACAGCGTGCCAAAACATATTTTTTCTCTCTCAGTAATAATGTCGTCCGGATTAACCAAAGGCAATTGTGGGAAGCGCTGTCCAATAGTTTATAGGTCTTTGTGGTAAACAATCTAATTTAAAAAAAATTAGGCGTCTAAGATATCAGTTTCAACTTGTAACTTACTATTCAATTTGATTATTTTTTCGAAAATCTATTAGTAAAGCATAAATGTGAGTAGGATATTATATGAACATGAGACTTGTTAATAAAAAATAGAAATTACCAATAAATACCCAGTAGTCAATATGATGTTAATTTTTTTTACACAGGCTACAACAGTTTTAATCAATTTGTTTATTGCCATGGAAACACAAATCAACAAGAAAATAAATAAATAACATTTTTCCAAAATCTAAGTTGCTACCAGGCAATAGGTATTTCCACTGCACTAAAAAAATATACAGTATAGTTGAAAACATATCAGATTCCCCAATTTATAATGTAATTTTTTTTCTTTTGACGATTAACAGGGATATTGTTGAAGTCAAGTATCAGTGGGTATGCAAGCAGTGGCGTATTTACGATTTTGGCGCCCTAGGTACACACTTTTTAGAGCCCCTTTTTTTCTGTTTCCTTTTATTTATTTTCACAAAAAACTTTTAAGCCCCCTCTAATTTACAATTTAATTTTTCTCTCAGTTAATAGTGCAGGGCTTGAAACCGGTATAAACTGTTATAAAACCGAAACCGAGAACAAAATTAAAACCGAAACCGAAAAAAATTGGGAACCGGTATTAAATTCAATACAGACTCGAAAAAAATTGGATAGGTACCTGTATTATAATTAAAAAACGAAAATATAATTTAAAAAACGGTTTTTTTTTTTTGAAAACCTTTGTGTCTTGACACTTTTGAAAGTTTACTTTACACAGCAGGCGATCGGAAGCTCGATCCAGCTATTCAAAAAAATTAATAAACTAAGAATGAAAGTAAATAGTCCAGGTCTTGAAACCGATTTTAGAAACCGGTATAAACCGTTTAAAGACTGAAATTAAAAACAAAATCGGAAAAAATTAGAAATCAGTATTAAATCCAAAACCGATAAAAATTGGAAACCAGTGTACAAATCGAAACCAAAATAGAATTTTTTTCAATCGGTTTCAAGCCATGTAAAAGTGATAATTGATAACCCAAAATGTATATTTTCCCCTTATTGCATTTATGCTTCCACTAATTTAGAGAACCCTTTTACTTTACCATTAGACATTAACACTCATTTATTCCTAATAAAAAAATGAAACCTTTATAATTGAATAAACAAATTATAATTTAGATTTTAGCCTTTCTTTACTACAATTTAATAAAATACATTATATGTATATTATATAGAAATGTAAAAGATATAAGAAAGATACAGGTATCACTGATCACTAACATTATTCCTCAAGAAATCCAATAAAATAAAAAAATAATTTTGTTATAACCTCTAGAAACGGCGCCCCTTTGAGGACTCAGAATTTGGCGACAGGGGGCAATTGGCCCCGGTCGCCCCCCCTAAATACGCCCCTGTATGCAAGGCAGGTATTACAAGTTCAAAGATCAAGCATTAAATATGATCTGAGGAAGCAACGTATTGATTAGAAAATATATCACCTCTACTTGTATAAGAAATTAGAAATTCAGCAGCATTCCACAATTGGATTGGCTTTAGAAGGGTTTTTGCATAGAGCAAAGGAAATTAACAGTGAATATGGAAACTTTTTTTTTGGGGAGGGGGGGCTGATCAGTTACAAAAAAAAAAGAACAACTGCAAAATAAGTGATTAAAAAAACTATATTTAAAATTTTAAAACAATACATTATTATTTTAATCATATTGTTAATTTTAGTCGTCTAGCTTTTTCACTGTTCGAAAATTTATCTAGTATCATATCATCAGTAATATCTACATGTCTATGAATTGATAACAGAGCTAGTCCTACAAGCCTTGATTCAGATATTGTGTTTCGAAGATAATTTTTCAATCTCCTTAATGTTGAAAAACTTCTCTCTGCAGTTGCTGTTGAAACAGGAAGTATTGATAGTATCTTAAGAAGCTCATACACAGGGGCGTACTCAGGAATTTTCAATGAGGGGGTTGAACATTTTGTTTTTATCACGGAGACTTTGTCACCTCCTTTTTAAATATATTAAATATAAACATGGTAATGTACTCTACAGAAAATAAATTTCAAAAATGAAAAATGTTTATTTAAAGAACAAAATTCCGATTCCGATTGATGGACGTGTTCATGTTTTCTTTTAAGATTATTGTAGGGTTCAATGTACTTAGAACTTCCAGGCACACTAGTAAAAAATTTTATTTTATTTTTATTTTTTGACTTTAAGCGTTTATGGAAAAAGAATAAATACTGAAATTTTAATACTATCATAAATATTTTTCAAAAGTATATAAAATTACTGTACATTTTAATAATTTATCTGTGTGAAATAGTGCATGTAATTTTAGTATATACCTAATTTAGAAAAAACAATTAATAATTTTGATTAAGGGGGCCTTGACAGTTTTACATTAAATTTAGGGAGCCTCATGACAAAAAAAATTGAGAAGTACTGTACTAGATTATAGTGTAAAATATCTAAATATAATAAATATAACTAGCTGTCCCGGTAATAGATCATGTTTTTAATGTTGCATTTCAATTTGAAAACTACATATACATATTTCACTGTTTATTTTTCTAACATAATTTATATTTATTGAAGAAATATATAAACGGATTTTTGACAAAGGTTGGTTGCTCAATACACAGTCAAATATTAACCAAATATATCATAACGCATTATGTAAAAACAAGAATGATATTCACTTACAAAAGAAAAAAATTAGCAAGGTGCTAAAAACAAGAAAACACCAAAAAAACTAAACAATTTTTCAAAATTAGTTTGAAGTTTATAAGATAACTATTATTGAATAATATGTATTATAATATAAATAATATACCTAATCATAAAATAAAATATGCAAAATATTTTAAACATGTTTTTAGAGTTTTTTATGAACACTAGAAAATAATACTCCACTCTGACTAGTACTCTACCAGACTACTATTAGAATTAGGAGTAGAATCATAATAGTTTTAATTTAATTTAAAGATTTTAAGAAGGATGCAAATATCCAAAGAAGTGACTAAATTATACATCATATTTTTTCTAATTGATGTCTACTCGATAAAAATATTGCCAATGAATAAAATGCAAATGTAATGTATAATTACAGGCTCCAAATTTATTATGCCAACTCAATTAAAAAAAAAACTTTTTATGATTCAATGTTTTTGTAAATACTGACTTCAATTTTAAAAAATATTAGCATTTTAATTCTGAACAAATACAAGTGTTACACTTAAGTTATGTTTACACGATGATAGTAAAGTTGCTCTCGCGATAGTCGTTGTTATTTTAAGAATGATAACAATGTGAATATTCAATATAATTGATAATATCGATACTGACAGACATGACGTTATACACCTTTTGTGTCTTTGTGATATTGCATGAATATGGAAACAACGTTATACTATGCCGCATTGCCGTATAGTGCCTATGTATTTTATATTATTTTATAAATAATAATTTATGATTTCCTGACATTTCGGGGGGATACGCCACTGCAGTATATTATTCTAAATAGTAATCATTAAATTACTATATAATATGAAATCATTAGCAGTTCTTATTAATTTTTTTTTTATATAAATTAGATGTAATATACCTACTTATCTTTAATCATAGAACAACATAGAAGCGACACTCGATCAGCTGATGGTGTCTTGGTTACCTATGATCCGAAGTCTGAACCTCCAGAAACGTTTACCAATATGTTAGACCCAAGGTAATAATATGTAAACGTTTACCAGAACGTAGGCAGGAGACGCTGCGAGGGGTCAAATTGTTTATTGTTCCTATTTCACGTATGCCACGATCCCCTGGAGACCGTGCTCAGGGCCAGAATCGCCCAATTCACGGAGTTTTGTACGTCGTACCTCCGCTTTAAACAACTTTTTGAGTTTTAACCTTCGGGTTTTTTATTTTCAAAATTTAATAACAAGTTTAAGAACCAATATTTAAATACTAGTTATACGTTTAATTTGAGGCACCAAAATCACCAATAATTATATACGTCATCGATCAAGGCGATTTTTAAATATAATTAACACTAAAATATTCAACACTGTAAATTAATAAAAAAAAAAAGTGGATGTCGCTCTGCTGTACAGTAGGTTACAAGTGGGTCACTGTATAATGGATGCTATTAAATTTGAATTCAATGATACAATATCATTGTATAAGAAAAACGATTCTGAGCGAAGACGGTATGTCAGTCTAGGTTTAAGACAAATTATATACATATCTATGGTATTAAAAAAAATTGACCTATAATAAATTAAAAATTAATCATATCACATTATCACAATATCCATTAGGTACTTATAACACGTTATACATCAACATCAATAACAAACCCTGATACTATCATAGATATATAATAGTACACTTTAGAAGTTTCAAGTAGGTACCCACGGGCCACGAATAATATTATATAATCACAACAAAATAATTAGGTTTTTTAATATGTAATTTCGTTAAAATTTTAACATAAAATGACTATAAAAATAAACTGTGATTGTATATTTTTTAGATTTTTCTTTAAGAGAATTAACTACTTATGTGGAATCTTGTTTTTAGTTTACAATCCTTAGCTATAAAAACTGAACATTTTATAATTTATTAATTACGATGATTAATAATTTTCGAGATTTTGAAAAATTCTGTCAAAATTCGATGTTTAATTGCTTATAAAAAAAAATTGTGCCTATGTATTTTTAATATTTTTCAACTGATATTGTAACAATATATCAGGAGCCTTGTATTAAATTTTTACACTTTTTGGCACAACAGATAAAACTTTATTGATATTCATAGAAAAAAAAACTAAAAAAAAATTGAAAGCTGTAAATGTCCGTAAACAGCTCAAAAGAGTCAAAATATTTTCTAAATCGTATGGTGTATAGGAAATGCTAATATAAACATTCAGTGAAATTTTCATGTATCTATAGTTATTCGTTTATAAATAACAACAAAATAAGGAAATCGCTACATGAGAAATCGAGTGAACATCCAATGTTGTAAAAATTTGAATTTCAAACGCTCCTAAAAATTTAATTTGACTGTCCCGTAGAGATATTTTATGGATAAAGGTAGACAAACTTATGAGTAACCTTGTATTACATTTTCAAATCTTAGTTTTAAAAAGAAAAATTTTTACGAATTCTTAACTCAAAATAATTTGCTAATTTTCGTGATTTTTCCATATTTTGTCAATTTTTGAACTTTAAATGCTTATAAAAAAAAACTGTAACTAACGATTTTTAATATTTTTCATCTGCCTTTGAAACAATAAACTAGGAGCCTTTTACTGAATTTTCAGGTTTTTTTAACCAACAAATAACATTTTATTGATATTTCTAAAAAAAAAACTAAAAAAAAATGAAAAATGAAAATGTCCCTAAACAGTTCAAAATAAATCAAAATATTTTGAAAATGTAATCGTGTATAGAAAATGCAAATATAAACAACCGGTGAAAACTTCATGTATCTACGGTCATTTGTTTTAAAATTACACCAAAAACCAAATTCAATTTTCTGAAAAATCGATTTTGCGTAAAAATTTCCGTTTTTCCTTAATTTTTCTTTTGTTTTTCTTGGCGCTTTTGAAAAGTACTGGGTATTTTAAATGTTGACCTCCCCAATGCACCAACGATATTCACTTTCCAATCGAACAAGATACTGAAGTCGAAAATCGAAGCATTATTTCGACTACTTACACGGTCTGTACACGGACAAAAAAAAAAAAAAAAAAAAAAAAACACACATCATTGTAAAATCAACACATTCATCGTTCCACTCAGAATCTAAAACTATTCAAAATGATAAGTTCATTAAAGAAAGATGATTCATAGGGCCAAAGCAGGTTATCAACATTCAAGTCTAAACAAAATATTTAACTAGAGTTAAATAACTAAAAAAAAAACTTGAAGGGGGATGTTGGCGCCCGCAGGCAAAAGCGTTTTAGAAAACAAAAAAAAAAATTAGAAATTAAACAATAGGACCACACATGAAAGAGTTCAAACTAAAATGTCCAGGTTCTTAAATAGATAACACTATTTAAAATTATTAGTGCAGGTTATCAATGTTCAAATCTTAACAAAAAATTTAACTAGAGTTAAATAACTAAAAAAAAAAAAATTGAAGGGGGATGTTGGCGCCCGCAGGCAAAAGCGTTTTAGAAAACAAAAAAAAAAAATTAGAAATTAAACAATAGGACCACACATGAAAGAGTTCAAATTAAAATGTCCAGAAACTTAACAGAAAAAACTATTCAAAATGATAAGATCATTAAAGAAAGATAATTCATAGGGCCAATGCAGGTTATCAACGTTCAGGTCTAAACAAAATATTTAACTAGAGTTAAATAACTAAAAAAAAAATTTGAAGGGGGGTGTTGGCGCCCGCAGGCAAAAGCGTTTTAGAAAACAAAAAAAAAAAATTAGAAATTAAACAATAGGACCACACATGAAAGAGTTCAAACTAAAATGTCCAGGTTCTTAAATAGATAACACTATTTAAAATTATTAGTGTAGGTTATCAATGTTCAAATCTTAACAAAAAATTTAACTAGAGTTAAATAACTAAAAAAAAAATTTGAAGGGGGGTGTTGGCGCCCGAAGGCAAATCCGTTTGAGAAAACAAAAAAAAAAAAATTAGAAATTAAACAATAGGACCACACATGAAAGAGTTCAAACTAAAATGTCCAGGTTCTTAAATAGATAACACTATTTAAAATTATTAGTGTAGGTTATCAATGTTCAAATCTTAACAAAAAATTACATAGAGTTAAATAACTAAAAAAAAAAATTGAAGGGGGATGTTGGCGCCCGCAGGCAAAAGCGTTTTAGAAAACAAAAAAAAAAAATTAGAAATTAAACAATAGGACCACACATGAAAGGGTTCAAACAAAAATGTCCAGAAACTTAACAGAAAAAACTATTCAAAATGATAAGATCATTAAAGAAAGATAATTCATAGGGACAATGCAAGTTATCAACGTTCAGGTCTAAACAAAATATTTAACTAGAGTTAAATAACTAAAAAAAAAAAATTGAAGGGGGGTGTTGGCGCCCTCAGGCAAATGCGTTAAAGAAAACAAAAAAAAAAAAATTAGAAATTAAACAATAGGACCAAACATTAAAAAATTCAAACTAAAATATCCAGTTTCTTAAACAGATAAAACAAAACAAAAAAAAAATAGAAGAAATTTAATGATAGGACCACACATTAAAGAGTCAAATTATAAAATGTCCAGAATCTTAAGCAGATAACACAAAACAAAAAAAAAAATTGGAACAAATTAAACAATAATACCACACATGAAAGAGTTCAAACTAAAATGTCCAAAAACTTAACAGAAAAAACTATTCAAAATGATAAGATCATTTAAGAAAGATGATTCATAGGGCCAATGCAGGTTATCAACGTTCAGGTCTAAACAAAATATTTAACTAGAGTTAAATAACTAAAAAAAAAAAAAATTAGAAATTAAACAATAGGACCACACATGAAAGAGTTCAAACAAAAATGTCCAGAAACTTAACAGAAAAAACTATTCAAAATGATAAGATCATTAAAGAAAGATAATTCATAGGGCCAATGCAGGTTATCAACGTTCAGGTCTAAACAAAATATTTAACTAGAGTTAAATAACTAAAAAAAAAAAATTTGAAGGGTGGTGTTGGCGCCCGAAGGCAAATCCGTTTGAGAAAACAAAAAAAAAAAAATTAGAAATTAAACAATAGGACCACACATGAAAGAGTTCAAACAAAAATGTCCAGAAACTTAACAGAAAAAAACTATTCAAAATGATAAGATCATTAAAGAAAGATAATTCATAGGGCCAATGCAGGTTATCAACGTTCAGGTCTAAACAAAATATTTAACTAGAGTTAAATAACTAAAAAATAAATTTGAAGGGGGGTGTTGGCGCCCGCAGGCAAAAGCGTTTTAGAAAACAAAAAAAAAAAATTAGAAATTAAACAATAGGACCACACATGAAAGAGTTCAAACTAAAATGTCCAGGTTCTTAAATAGATAACACTATTTAAAATTATTAGTGTAGGTTATCAATGTTCAAATCTTAACAAAAAATTTAACTAGAGTTAAATAACTAAAAAAAAATTTGAAGGGGGGTGTTGGCGCCCGAAGGCAAATCCGTTTGAGAAAACAAAAAAAAAAAAATTAGAAATTAAACAATAGGACCACCAAACAAAAAAAAAAAATAGAAGAAATTATTGAGCTATTTATATAAGCTATTATTGATATGTAGGTACTTCTTTTGAGTAGATAATTCGTTCAATGATATTTAAATATTTTCACCGATAATCAAGTACGATGACTTGTATTTAACTAGAGACTGTGTGAATAGGAATTAGGAAGTGTATGATGTGGCGAAGATAAGGAAAGAGGTCAACAGGATTTCAGAATGTTTAGCTTATGAAAGGGAAATGCGAAAAGGAAATGTAATTTTAGGTTAGGTTAGCGAAGTGTGTGTAGCAGATATGAGAATATTAAGTTAGGTGTTGAGGTACAAAGAAAGATAGAATAGGAAATTTATTAATTAAAGGTTGTGTAGTGTTGTGTTGTGGCATATATTGTAGTGAAAACAAGAGAGAACAGGTTTAGGTGGCTCCGTGACTGTATGATAAAATATAGTGAGAGTGGCTATAGAAGTTAGAGTCTGAAGAAAAGATGGATAGACAGAATACCGATCATATGGAGGTGTGGGATGAGAGTGGTTGAACCTGAATAGTTGTGAGAGAAGGGGGCAGAAAAAGTGTGAAGGTAGAATAGTTATGTTAACAATGCCGAATACGTAGTAAAGGATCTTGAATTGCAAAGGTCACTTGACTCTTTGGCTGAAACTACCGTTATCAGTTGATAAAGGTTTACAACCTTGACTTATGGGATAGAATAAAAAAGATCGGTTGCCGGTTGGGATTTCAGCGCCATAGATATATACAACAACTAGATAGCCGTCTCCTTTTTGTCATCGAAGTCGACCCCCCATTTACAAAGCAGGCAATGTTTACAAAATAATATTATCATAGTATATATGTATATAAATAAATGTAAACATTGCCTGCTTTATAAATGGCGGCCGATTTCAACATTGGTCACAACTGTAATATAAAGACGGCTATCTAGTTGTTGTATATATCTATGGCGATGACATCCCAACCGGGAATTCGGGGGAGGGGGGGACAAAAGGAGCAGTTGCTCCAAGCGGCAGGGACGGCCAAATAATTGGCAGGAATACGATTGAGAACGGTCATTATTGGCGATACCTTTCTTAGACCCTTTTGACTATTACGATTGAGAACGCTCAGTTTTTATTTTTCCGCCCAACGTTGCCAAACTTTGCCATATAATAATCGGCTATGGCTATAGCCTATATAAAGATATATGACTCTTAGCACTGCTCACACACTATGTAGCAGGAATAAACGTCTTTAAAACTCAATACTATTCAACAGGGTACTGTTCAAAAGGCATCAAAAGCAGATGAAGAAAAAATTTCAAAAACAATACAGTCCTATATTAACTAGGTACTGTCATAAAAATTTTCTGAAGGATTAGTAAAATATTTAACACATATGGGAAATTTATATAGGGAAATTAAATGTAAATTATTTTTAAATGTTTGTATCATTGGTACCTACCAATAATACAATTTTTTTTAAAAATTATGACATTTTTAAAATTTATAATTTTTAATTATTTTATTCAATGTTTTATTTCATTTTTATTTTGACTTGAATATAGTTCGGCAACGTTGCACTTAATTTCGTTCTCAATAGTACTGTTTTATTGGGTCAGCGGTTATTTCATTGTTCCATTTCGAGTGATCTCAATCGTACGCTAAGAAAGGTCGAACGTTCTCAATCGTATTACAGCCAAATAATTAAGAGTGGCAAAAAAATGTCGTTTGTAATATAATAAAAATAAAATATTTAGTAGAATAAATATTAATTTTTTTTTACGAATTTGCGATGTCAATATTGTCAGAATATCTAAAATCGTAATGGAATCTTATATTAGAACTTATAGGTCTACTTATTTTAAGAGAAATCTGTTTGTGGACCTTGTTTTCGTAATAACCTAGTACCTGCGTACTAATTGACTATTTTTAATATTATCATTATTCATCACTACATAATATATTGACATGTTATAGCCGCCGGGGCACCGAACTGCCAGAATTATACGATATTGCCACCTACCATTATATTTTAGTACTGACTAGGTACTGAGACTATGTAGCTTGTTATTCGATTATAATATCTATTATATTCCTATATATTTGTATCTTTACTATTTACTTGTACAAGAAATAACGAAGGTTTTGAACTTGGTAAATTTTTAGGATAATGTCATTGTTATATAATATTTAAAATTTTAGACATAGTACCTATACCTACTTCCTTAGTCGTTTATCATTACAATAATTCATAGGTATAGGTATAGATTATAGAATATACCATATAAGAGACATGAGTTTGAAATTAATAATGAAACGTAGACGTCATATTGTGTATGTAATAATGTATTAATTTGTATAAATTGTATCTGGTTCATGTGTTTAAATATATTGTAAAATACAATACCTGCCTAAGTGTAGCATGAGTAAATAACTAATGAGTAGATAAGCATATAGTTTTTTTGTAAGTATATTGTATAATGTTTGTTAGAGCGTAGCGATACATTTTTTTTTTGGTTATTTAGTTGTAAAAAAAATGCGTATACTGAATTATTGGCGTAATATTTATGTTTGCTTCCCCATAAATTGTCCCTTGATACAGCCCTGTGACACTAACTCGTGTAAACAATTTGAAGCACATATAAGCGATCAACGAGTCTCTGTCGTTTTAATTGATACATACCAATTCGCATAGATAAATATGAAACATTCCTCTTCTCACATCCATCAGAGTCAGAGACTTGTCATTAATATGTGCTCAAAATTATCGGGATGTGGACCCATTCATAGTATATGATTCAAAGTTGACACAATAAGACTGTGATCACAATTTGGAAGTATGATTGGATGTAGATTGTAAAAGTAATAAGTAGCTATTAATTATTTAATACATATTTAATTAATGATTTATCAGCATGCATTCTCCCGTCTTGCAAGTAGGTATCAATTTCAGCGGGTTTTAATTAAATTTTTAAATGTAATCTTTAATCTTTGTTAGTTTTAATATTAGAGTGATTAATATTTTTTTAAATTATTGATCCCTATAATGATAACTACTGAACGGGCTACTGAATGAAAACGTGATATCTTTCACACTTGTAAGACACACTTGTAGGCATCACATGTAGATGAAAGGTTTTTTTTAAAAAAACAATCTTAATGATTTTTTTTTAGGTTCATGTTTTTTAAAAATACTCGGATAATGTCGAGCTTTGGAGCAACTTTAGAACATATTCAATTAATTTTATTTTGTACTTATTAGTTATTGAAACATGATATGGAGAGTAGTCCTTTTGGTCATCCAGTGTCCACAAATATTTCAATTCATAATATGAAATCCCAGCCCTGTACCCCATACTCTGATTTTAAAAGCCCAGGCCACATAAGCGCAACTAGGGCAACATAAGCCCAGGCCATCTTCATATTCTCTATGCAAAAAGTAAATTTAAGAAATATTTGTAAATCAAGGCACAGTCTCTCTTTTGTATAAATATTTGTGATTTCATTAATGTTCAGTATTGTGTATAGTTAGATTGGGAAAACATAAGACAATACCATTTAGACAAGACTGTGACTAACACAATCATGCTTTTATAAAAAGCATTTCTTTTTGTATTTCTAATGTAATATGTGCTGATATTTATGGACGGCGCTTGCACCATGGCCCCTCGATATAGTAATGAGGCGACCAGGCCCATCTCTTTTAGATAAATTATTAAATACCAACTCAATCAAGTCTTCCAATTTATACAATCATAATATAATATGAGTACAGTACATTTCGTAATATTTTTTTATAATTTACTGTTATATTAATTTTGTATTTCTAATGTAATATGTGTTGATATTTATGGACAGCGCTTGCACCATGGCCCCTCGATATAGTAATGAGGCGACCAGGCCCATCTCTTTTAGATAAATTATTAAATACCAACTCAATCAAGTCTTCCAATTTATACAGTCATAATATAATATGAGTATAGTTAGTACACTTCGTAATATTTTTTTATAATTTTGTATTTCTAATGTAATATGTGTTGATGTTTATGGACAGCACTTGCACCATGGCCCCTCGATATACTAATGAGGCGACCAGGCCCATCTCTTTTAGATAAATTATTAAATACCTACTGAATCAAGTCTTCCAATTTACATTTTACATTTATATTATGTAGATAATTTGGGATAATTTGAAGAAAAATTTGAAATTAAAGAGAGACTGTGTGAAGTAACAAAATATGTGGTGTGACTTGTACATTTGAACATTTGTTATAAATTATAATGTATTATATTAAACTTTAGTTAATTTTTAATAATGTACTATAATAAACATTTGAACAATTATTACAATAAAAGTATTTTATAGAGAAACCTGGGTAAGACGAGGTAGGATGGGACATCGTTGTATCTCAAAAACTATTGATTGTTGGGAAAATTTTTTTTACAAAAAATGTGCTATGCTGGTCACACTTTAATAATATTATTTGATATCAACAAATAATTAAAGTGATACGGTGCACGTGCATATTCAATATAACGGCCATAGGCGATGTAAAATTTTGCAGAATAATGGACATCACATAATCTGGGACATCACTATTATTACAACACCATTGCCAATATGCTTAAAATGTTTTTATATTTTAGGTTCATTCGTTCGAAAACTAAATAGGTACCTACCTACCAAGTGTATAATAAAGAATTTTTTTTTGGTATACCAATTTTAATTATTATTTATTAATTTAAACAGTTTTTAATAATCGCGTTTTCATTCAGTATTTTTTCGAATTTTAAGTGCATATTTTGCTTGTTTTTAGTGCATACATGTGTAATATATAACACTTTTTTTAATGAATTAAATTCACAGCCCTGCTAATTACTTTTACTTCCAATCATACCTACCACAGTTAATGTTAAATGTTAAATTGTCAACAATCAACTGCTTCTTCAACTTGATAACACTTATAAGGGATGTCAGATTTTTAGCGCACCATTTATTTCTCTCTCTGACCCACGCACAATCATATTTACGTTTAACAGAATCAACCAGAGCCGGTTTAAGGACTTAATTTCGTACAGGCATAAATATATATTTATAAGTAATTTATAGTTGATAGGCCAACCTAACACCCAAACACAAATATTTTTTTGCTTTACTGTTCAAAATGGAATACCAAAAAAATTTAGATTTTCTTTACTTTTTTAATAAAATAGAATTTTTTTATGTTGAATATATTATAAAATTTCAAAAAATCGTATAATATAATATTATTAAATTATTCTTGTATATAGTTTAAATATTATTAAAAACGAAAATTAGTTACTTATATGATTAGTGAACTATTTTATTTTTCAGCTAATAATGATCGCCTTACCCGTACGCTAGAAATCACTGGGTTAGTGTTGTTACTTTTAATATTAGATTGAATTAACCTATTATCAAACTTGAATAGTTTAACCCTTTCACTGTTGAATTAATTTTTTCCTGGGATAACATTTTAGTTTTCATTTATTTTTTTCGTATTGCATATATTGTTATACTTTAAGTATTAATAATGAATATATAGATATTTTTATTTTTTAGTAGATTAATTATAATTTTTTTTTTCTTTAGATTTGTCTAATCGTTTATAATCATTTTTAAATTGTAATTATTTAGACGATCATTAGTCATAACTTATACTATAATTAAAATATCATCAAGTAACCAATGTAACGACGTATGTAATTTTTTTAACTTAATATTTTTAATCTAACGTTAAAAGTAACAACTTCGTTTTGGTTCTGTTATTCGTACATTAGGTATGCTACGTGTGGATCAAAGATGGAAAGCAAATAATGCGCTGACCATAGATATACAGGGCCGTATTAAGGGACAATGTATGGGGGAGCAAACATAAATATAATCGAATAACAAGCTACATAGTCTCAGTAGTCATTACTGCAATATAATGATAGGTGGCAATATCGTATAATGGACACATACTAGTTGCGGACGAATTATTCAGGTTAGAAATTATAATACAAATTATTATAACAAATTGCGGACACGAGCTTCGTTGTCATAATACTAATTGCGTACAGAGCTTTTTTTAATAAAAACTACGTTAGTTGTGGACACAAATATTTCCCTTCACCACTTTTTCAGAACTTATGACAATAGCTAAAAAAAAATTGGTAGGTGGGGTTAAAAATATTTGATATGTGTCTTGCAAAAGAGCAATCGTTATTTTTAAAATGTTGTTGAATTATAGATTGTTTTAATTTTGTGAAAAAAATTGTTTATAAAATATTTATAGATTATCGTCATTATTAATTATCGTCATAGTTTTTAAAACAGCCTGTATATATGATATTCTACTGATTTCACCACGCGAATATTGGAACATTATCCGCAATAAAATTAGTATCTTATATTTGTGTCCGCAATTCGTATGTTACCTTTTTAGATTTCGTCCGCAACTCACATGGTTTTTGTCACTTTGTCCGCAATTCGGAAATACTGCGTATAATTCTGGCAGTTCGGTGCCCCGGCGGCTATTATATTACAAACGACATTTTTTTGCCACTCTTAATTATTTGGCCGTCCCTGCCGCCTGGAGCAACTGCTCCTTTTGCCCCCACCCCACCCCCGAATTCCCGGTTGGGATGTCATCGCCATAGATATATACAACGACTAGATAGCCGTCTTTATATTACAGTTGTAACCAATGTTGAAATCGGCCGCCATTTATAAAGCAGGCAATGTTTACATTTATTTATATACATATATACTATGATAATATTATTTTGTAAACATTGCCTGCTTTGTAAATGGGGGGTCGACTTCGATGACAAAAAGGAGACGGCTATCTAGTTGTTGTATATATCTATGGCGCTGACATCCCAACCGGCAACCGATCTTTTTTATTCTATCCCATAAGTCAAGGTTGTAAACCTATATCAACTGATAACGGTATAGTTTCAGCCAAAGAGTCAAGTGATCTTTGCAATTCAAGATCCTTTACTACGTATTCGGCATTGCTAACATAACTATTCTACCTTCACACTTTTTCTTCCCCCTTCTCTCACAACTATTCAGGTTCAACCACTCTCATCCCACACCTCCATATGATCGGTATTCTGTCTATCCATCTTTTCTTCAGACTCTAACTTCTATAGCCACTCTCACTATATTTTATCATACGGTCACGGAGCCACCTAAACCTGTTCTCTCTTGTTTTCACTACAATATATGCCACAACACAACACTACACAACCTTTAATTAATAAATTTCCTATTCTATCTTTCTTTGTACCTCAACACCTAACTTAATATTCTCATATCTGCTACACACACTTCGCTAACCTAACCTAAAATTACATTTCCTTTTCCCATTTCCCTTTCATAAGCTAAACATTCTGAAATCCTGTTGACCTCTTTCCTTATCTTCGCCACATCATACACTTCCTAATTCCTATTCACTCAGTCTCTAGTTACCTACAAGTCATCGTACTTGATTATCGGTGAAAATATTTAAATATCATTGAACGAATTATCTACTCAAAAGAAGTACCTACATATCAATAATAGCATACCTGACCAATTTCCTAATTTTTATCACGACTTTATTGATAGCGAGAATAATGTTATACCAGTATAGTTACAATACAAATAATTGAAAAGTTGTAGGCAATAATATATCCCCTGATCAATTAACAAAAATAAAAAGAAACATACTGAAAAATAAGAAAATACATACCCCGCGTCCGTGGTGAATCAAAATCTGCTATAAAACTTGGTCTTCGAAACACTGCAAAGTCTTCTCATTTCAGTCTGCGTATGATATATTTTATTCCCAGCTAACAAATCTTCACTGACGAATTAAATACCATTTCTGAAATAACACGCAGCCTGCAGTAAAATGTTCAACAATATTCTTATGACCTAAGCGTCACGGATATTATATTTTATATGTATAATTTTTAATTTGTATTACACCTACCTAACTATTATGTGTTAGCAAGCCCAGATTAAGGATCAATTGGGCCCCGAGACACCATACACTTAGTGGGCCCCCTTTCAACTTTAGCTTCAAAATAATTGTATTATTACATATTAACGACTTTATATTATTGTATAATTTTTTACTATGCAAAAAATATACAGAGTGAATCTTACGTTATAGTACCAGTGGCGTATTTACGATTTTGGCGCCCCTTTTTTCTCAGTTTCCCTTTATTCATTATCACAAAAAACTTTTAAGCCACCTTTAATTTAAAATTTACTTTAACCGGTATTAAATTCAATACCGACTCGAAAAAAATTGGATACCTGTATAATAATTAAAAACCGAAAATATAATTTAAAAAACGGTATTTTTTTTTTTGAAAATCTTTGTATCTTGACATTTTTGAAAGTTTACTTTACACAAGCGATCGGACGCTAATAAAAAGTCAACCATTATAATAAAATAAACAAATTATAATTTAGATTTCAGCCTTTTAGCCTTTTTTTACAACAATTTAATAAAATACATATATATATATATATATATATATATATATATATAATATGGAAATATGAAATATATTACTTATTAACTATGATCCTCGAAAGTTTAGTATAATATGCGTTAATACTTTTAACTGAAATACCTAATTTACAAGAGCTAAATATATATACCTAACTATCTAGGTATATACTTAATAGTTAAATCAGTAATCGAAAATACTCAGAAAAAAAAACTTAATGAAAATTGTGTTTACCAATACAGTTCATTATTTATAGTAATTTTTCATGATATCAAATTGAGAACAATTTTATTTTATAATTATTATTTATTAAGTAATAATAATTTATCTACTACCTATACCTATCTACTTCAATAAATATATTTTTTTAAATGTATTGGAAGCGTTAAAAAAATATATTTTGGGGATAAAGATGGTCCCCCAAAATCAATGGGCTCCGTTACCGTGACACCCTTGCCCCCCTTAATCCGGGCTCGTGTGTTAGTTTGTATTTTAGAGTGGACTAGGGGAGCAATGAATATTTTGATTTTACAATGATTTGTATATGATTCTCGTATAACGATTTTCTTATTTTGTTGTTATTCAACAACTATTAACTGTCGGTATTTAAAATGTCCATCAAATGTTCAAACTATCATAATATATATTATATAATGTTCAAAATATTTCGACTCGTTTTCAGTGATTTATAGACATTTGAATTATGAAATGTTTTTAGTTCTGTATGCTATGAATTTTATTCTTTGGGTCCAAAAGGTTAAAGATAATACAAAGTTAATCGTAAGTTGATATAATAGCAGTTAAAAAATATTAGAAATATACAGTCACGTTTTTATTTACGGGCATTTAAAATTCAAATTTCTACAAAATTCATCATAATCTTGACAATTTTCAAAATATTTTGTAGTCAGATATTCATACAAAAATTTCTTATTTGTTTATCTATAATATGAAAATGTAATAAGAGTTTATTCATGAGTAGTTATAATAGCAATTGAGAAACAATAAAGATCCATATAAGATCCATTTTTTTAAGAAATTAAAGTTCAATTTTTAACAAAATTTATCAAATTGATAATTTACAAATTACTATTTAGTAGTAAAATTTATAAAATGTTCAACTTTTATTGGTAACGATTGAAAATGTAAAACAAGAATTCTCAAAAATAGTTCATAGTGAGTGTTCATACTCTAACAAAAAAAAACTAAATAATTTATTAAAAACACAGTTAATTTTCACAGACATTATAAGTTCAAATTTGGACGAAATTACTTATTAAAACAAAGAATAACGATTTTAGTTATTTTGTTGTAATTTAAAAATAGTAGGTGTTCGTGGATTTATAAAATTTTTAAGGTCGTTCTTACAATGTCCTGTTAAATTTAAACTACACATAACCCGTATAATCCTGCAGGTAATAAAATCTGTTATTAGTCGGTTAGCGTTAACCGACACTTTACCGGACATTGTAAGAACGGCCCTCAGAGTATATTATTATAATTTATATACACGAATACACGATGACACTTTTAAATGTAATTTTTTGAGCAAAAATTACTATAAACTACTGCTGTACTGATGCTTAATAATCTGTAGTCAATGTGGTTATGATCATAAAAAATTATTCCACTCAAATTTAAAATACTTTATGTTTCATTATTTTTTTATAGCGAAATATGATTTATTTTTTACTATATATTTTAGAAAAAATGAAAGTAAAATTAAGCCCCAAAAGAATATGAAAAAAAACTTACTTTAATAGTTTAATTATCGACTCTTTCGGCTGAATCCTTAAAGTGTGAGAACTGTGACGATGATGACGAAACGCTTCAGAGAATACAGAACTTAAAATATTGTGATTTATGAAAAATAAAATTATACGGGACGCAGTAAGTTTTTTACTCATACCTGCTTTGCTTATTGAAATTTTAGAATTTTTAATCGACTGTGTCGTCTGCAACGACTATGAGATTTGCCATGGAATATAAATGAATAATGATAGATATTATACTAGGTACGTCAATATGATGAGTCCACGGATTTCATATAATACAACTTTTTATATCAAAGAGTTCCATGTAAAGGTCCCCACACACTGCTGCGGTGGCGGCGACGGTGACGTTAAATTCTATTGTCTTGGCTTCACCGTAGCGGTGAGCGGTGAAATGTGTCCTACAGCAATTCACCGCCACCGCCACCGCTGCAGTGTGTGGGGACCTTTAAGGAACAATATTTGTTCGTTAAAATTTTGTATGACAAAAATCAAAATAGTTTATAATTTTGAAATTGAATTATAATAATAGGTATCACGTATGATATATTATTTGAATTATTATTTTCGTTTATTAATTTAATTATTTATTAATATGATGAATAGATATTTGCAGAAGTACAAGCATATTTTTATAAAAGCTTATTGTATTTTATAAATCATTAAATAAAAATGTGATTTCTGGATTTTAGGTAACATAAAGGTATACTCAGTAAATTCATCAAATTTACAGTATCGGCTATAATACCAACTAGATTCTAAAATTTCAAATCTAAAATTTTCTACGAATACTGCTGATCACAAAATTATTAATTATTATTCAATATTATGAAAATTTTAATTGTATTGGGGACCTATAATTTGTATTTTAGATTCTGAGTGGAACGATGAGTATTTTGATTTTACTATGATGTGTATTTAATTTTTAATTTTTTTTTATTATTTCTTTGTTGTGTTTGTTGTGTACACGATAAGTAGGTAGTCAAATTCGACCTTCGTTTTCCATGCATAATATATTATAGGTATTCCGTATGTAATAAATGATCATATTGTTTATTTTTAATTCAATTTTTGTAGAAACGTGTTTTGTGTAGGCATAATAAATGTTATATTAAAATTTAAAAAATTCAAAAATTAGAATATAGGCACTACAGTTTCCAGCTTCTACTACAACATTACGTTATATTATGTTTTTAATTATTAAAATGCCTAAAAAGTAAACGTAAATCCCAAAATAATATGAAAACAAACTTACGCGTAAACATCGACTCTTCCGGTGAAATCTAGCTAGAGTGCCGCCGTCGCCGAAAAAACAGCTATCTTCATCCGTCTTCATCTCGTTCCGAACTGTAACTTGAAACTATCGAAATATTTCATGAAAATTACCTGAACATAACGAAATGTGCGAATTCGAGTTAAAACTTACATTATAATATATACTGCTTAACGAACTATCTGTATATTATATTGAAGGCTTATTATTTTTTTTTTCACTAAAATTATTAGAATTGTTAATAGTCGCAGACGAATATCGACAATTGGCGATTGCCATAGATGATATAAAATATATTATTTAATATGATAAATCCATAGAACTTCTACACTCAACACACATACACGGTCTATTGATACACCGTGTGTTCTTTTACAGAAATCTTTGTGGTCTGCAATGTATTCTTGTTTTCTATTTCAGTTATTTATCGTATACTAAATTTAACTAATTTAAACTAATTAGTCCACAAGTTTATAGACATCACAAATATATACTATAAATAGAGTATATTATTATAATTTATATACACGAATACACTATGACACTTTTAAATGTAATTTTTTGGGCAAAAATGACTATAACCTACTGCTGTACTAATGCTTAATAATCTGCAGTCTGCACTTTGTTCCGGTGATTTTACACGTAATATAATAAAATTGATACTAGTGATTTGTACCCGATTGTTTAATTCAATTATTTACAAGATTTCAATAAAAAAATATCTATGAAGTATAAACATCCGCATATCTATTAACTATAAATTCTTAATTGTATGAGCCATATATATATTACATATATTTTTCGAAAAAATTATTTAATGTCTCACGGGTTGATCTAGCAACTGACTGCTACGACAACTGTACAATTTTTTTAAGCATAATCCGTTTTGATAACATCCAGAAAAGAGTTTGTTTTAAGGCTGTCTGTCTTGATAACAACTAATTTAATTTAAAGTGTATTGTTATATTATATGATAATGGAAAATAATAATTATAGCAAAATATATAATTGCAAAACATTTAATATCTAGCTATATAGGGTATAAACTACACTACAAAATTTGTGAGTATGCTAATAAAATACAAGAGGTTTATAATGTATTTATGTATATAAAATATAAAGATTGATAACATTATATTGATTTAAATACTTCACGCAAAACCTAAGGTGGTACCCGGCTTATAGTAACCTATGCAAAAAGGCACTTATTAAACTTGGAGTAGTGAAACGAAGACGGACTTTGGACTGTTCGGTCTCACGTATTTTATACATGGCGCTTTTATAGGATTAAACTTATAAATGCTTCTACGTCACCCAGTTAACAGATTGTCCGGGGCAATAAATATTTAATTTAAGTCTTAAAGTAAATGTAAAATACTAAAATAGCAATAATATGAAAACAAACTTACGCGTAAACATCGACTCTTCCGGTGAAATTTAGCTAGAGGGCAGCCGTCGCCGAAAAAACGGCTATATTCATCCATCATTATCTTGCTCAGAACTGAAACTTGAAAGTATCGAAATATTTAATGAAAATAATCTGACCATAACGAAATGTGTGAATTTGTGCTAACAAACTGTCTGTATATATTGATCGCTTATTATTTTTTTGTTCACTGAAATTATTAGAATTGTTAATCGTCGCCGACGAATGTCGACAATAATTGACGATAGCCATAGATATTATTATAAAATATATTATTTACTAAGATAAATCCATAGAACTTATATACTATACTCAGTACCTAATCGGTCTTTGTTAAATCGTACGTACTTTTACAGAAATTTTTGTGATCAGCAATGTACTTATTCAGGTTTTCTATTTCATTCATAGTTCGCATGCCAAATTTAACTATCCGAAACTGGTCCGCAAATGTATAGACATTCTATTAAATTACAATGTGAATTATTATAAGTCTCCTTTTTGGTACTTGCCAAAAACTCGACTACCGGGATTTAAATTTAAAAAAATGTGATTTAGGTAACCTATTGGCTATTGATCTATTATAAAATAGAAACTGAACCTACCAATAATATCACTATATAAAATAATTAAATGTGATAATTTGAAGACAATTTCTTAAAACCTCTAAAATATTTTTTTAATTTAGTGTTATAAATTTATAATCTAGTTAAGCGGCGCTCAAGCAAATTTTTCAATTTTTTTTTTCGGTAACCCATGTGTTGCGACCAGTTAAGATGTACCTATATCTATGATGCAAAAATTAACTGCCGGAAATTATTAGTTTTTATGGTAAAGCTTTACGAAGTTCACGATTTTCGGTGTTTTAAGTGCTTGTAAAAATTTTGTTTTTTTAAAAAGAAAATCACCATCATTATTTATTTTTGTATAGGTACATAAAATATAAAAAATATTATATTATACATAGACTTCAGGGCCCCGCATACATTGAATGTGTCCGGGGTCGTCCCAAACTCCCAAGAATCCTAATTGCGGCACTGGTAGGTACCATCTATTAACTATTAAGTAGATATTACATGTATTTTTACTGTTATTAATTATTATTATATTTTGTATTATTCGAATGTATAAAGTTATTAGTTATGAAAAATTTTTTCTTTTATAAATAGTATGTTTATTATTATTATTTATATTTGTTTCTTAATAATTAATAAAAGAACTCTTTTATAGTGAAAATTGATCATCATATTACTTGACCAAGGAGAAACAAAGTACATTTATACGTATCTATATACATAATCGCACTCTATTGCGTGTTTAAATGTCACGTTTTTTATATAATATAATAGGTACTGTACTACCTACTGTTTCATCTGGTATCCACTGTATGTACCTATCTTGTTTGATCGACGTGTGATCAGAGTCGGACTGGGTACTAAGGGCCCCACCGGCAGTTTACTTATAGAGAGGGCCTCAACAGTCAACAATAGTGATAAATAATAACTCTCTTGTAAATTTGATAAATTTTTTTCACAAAAAATGATCATAAATAAACTTTATAATTTACAATTGTTACTCAAAACACCATATTTATCTTTATTTACTGTTTTCTTTAGTTAAATTTATTTACAATTTATTTTATAGTATATTTTAGAGATCGATTATAATAAATTATCAAAATTTTTGGTAACTACCAGCTATTTTGATAATTGTTAAAAATGTTATTTATTAATTTAAGACAAGGAGGAAAATGTAGAAGGCTTGTATGTACCTATAGAATCAAACACATTGTGTTAATTGTTAAGACACAATATAAACAATTAATATTGAAATAACAATATCATTTTTTAATAGAATTTTTATATTTTTATAAATCAAGGAAATATGTCGCATTCAGCTCTTAATATAAATAAAATAAGATAATATTTAAAGTAAGGGTGCCTTCACGACAAGGCGTTGGTAAGATATAAATATCACACCAACGACCTTAAATGAATGGTAAAGGTATTAAAAGAGATAACCCGAACGCCAATATGGTAAATAATTGAGTTTATTATAATTCCAAGTGATGGTAGGTACTTTGGTTCTCTATAATATTACAATGCGTGTTTAGCAATACATAATTAATAATAATAACAAGTGTGAAATGCCTACTTGGCACCCACTAGATGAATAAAATATAATAATAACAAATGCAAATAATAATTCAACAGTGATTGATTAGCACATAAAAATAATAATAATTGAATAATAATTTAAGACAGCTCGTCAGCTGGTTACCTGGAGAACTGGTGTCCGTTAGCGGCTTTGAACCTAACGCTACCGTCTCAGGATGCACACATTTACACAATAAAAATACAATATTATAATAATTAAATGTGTGGCAATCCCGAGAACGTACGACTAACGGGCCACCAGCTCAAACGAATAAATCACTGAACACATGTAATGGACAATGACACTGATGACACAAAAATCACGTGCTTCTGTAAGTATCTCATGTGCGCCCTAAATTGGGGAATAATATTTAATGTCTGAACAAAACAAATGACTGAACGATACTTACAGAAAGCAATTCACAGGAAACGAGCACAGGATGATTGAACGTATAAATGTATAAAATGAATGTATGCTTCTTCAGTATGTATAAAACGAATGAAATATTGAAGTGTGCTCTGGCTAGGGGTTGACTTGGACCGACCAGCTCGAGAGACGTGCGAAAAAAAAAGAAAAACAGAAAAGGCGAATGTATTTAATTGAATATTATGAGTTTTTACGAAGACGAATGAATGTATTGAATAACCAATGAGAAAACGCATAATTCACAAAAATGCTATCAGTACCACCTTAAACATTTAATACGAAAAAATACAAGACTTTCGGTGGCACTGAAAGCGACACAAAACTTTACGAACGAAGAAAAACATTAAAAGTGCATAAAAATAACAAAAATACAAAAAAGCGACCGTTGGAATGCACACGTTGCCCGTTATCAGTTAGATAACACAACGACGGTGGGACAACGCGCGCACTCACCAGACAATCAGACTGCCGCTGCAGCTGTTGTTCGGTCCGCGATAATGCACCGGCGCGAAAAGGAAATATTTTGAATATAGCTTGCGGAGCGAACATACACCCCCCTTTGAAAGGATCAACCTTTCAACATTATAATGACAATAACAACGAATAATGGAACTATGACTACGTATGAAAAGTGATAATTTTGCTACATGCAACATTATCAATAAGAGATAATAATAAAAAAAAAAATAAATAAATAATACATTGGTGGAGTCCTCTTTTGATGATGACTAAGGTTGTTCTTCTCTCTCATCTTCTTCACTTGGTAGCAAGGAAAGTTTCACCACTGGGCGTTTGAAAATGTTGCCAGAGGAATTGCGTAAAGTGACCACTCGAACAGTGCCATCAGGACCAGGATGAACATCTTGAACCCTGACCAGAGCCCATCTGGTAGGAGGAAGATTTTCTTGTCGGAGAAGACATAGGTCACCCACTCTTATGTTTCGAGTTGCTTTTATCCAGCGACCTCGGCGTTGCAATTGAGGAAGGTACTCCCGGGACCATCTCTTCCAAAACTGTTGAATGCAAGACTGTACCAATGCAAAACGTTTAAGTCTAGACATCGGGGTGGTGGATGAATCTGCTTCAGGTGGCAATGTGATAACCCCACCAATGAGAAAATGAGCAGGTGTTAGAGCTTGATAGTCTGATGGGTCATTGGATAACGGAGTCATGGGTCTAGAATTTAAAACTCCTTCTATTCCACACAGCAACGTTGTAGCTTCTTCAAATGTAAATGTTGCATTTGATGATATTTTTGTCAGGAGTTGTTTGGAAGACTTAACCGCAGCTTCCCACAGACCTCCAAAGTGAGGTGCTGAGGGTGGAATGAAGTGCCATTGCATAGATTTTTCAGAAAGATATGAAAATGTTGTATGAGTCTTGGAAATTTCCTCAAACTGTGACATGAGTTTGCGATTCGCACCAACAAAATTTGTGCCATTGTCGCTGAAAAGGTTACTGCATTGTCCTCGGCGAGACATGAATCTAGTTAGTGTGGCTAGAAACGCATCGGCAGTTAAAGATGAGACTAATTCCAAATGAATAGCGCGTGTGACTAAGCACACAAATACAGATATATATGCCTTTTCAGTCTTTACACGACGGATACCACTTCGAATCATTATTGGCCCGCAGAAATCTACTCCACATTGAGAAAACGGCCTTTCAATAGTGGTACGTTGCCGAGGTAGCGGAGCCATGAAAGGTGTTATTAATTTTGGATTGGTTCGGAAACATTGAATGCATTGATGCACGGTTCGACTGGCAAGACTTCGTCCACGGATGGGCCAGTAATTTACTTGTATGTGTGAGAGTAATGCTTGTGGACCAACATGCAGTAGCCTCAGGTGCTCATATTTGAAAAATAATCTTGTGAAAGTTGATGAGGGTGGCAATACAACTGGAAACTTTGTATTGTCATGTATTGGTGCATACGCTAAGCGACCTCCAACACGCAAAATACCAGTACCGTCAACAAATGGATTTAGCTTTAACAGGCAGCTTGACCGATGAATGGGTAAATTTGAATTTAAAGCCTTTAGTTCCGAGGGATAAGCTTCAGCCTGAATCTTGCGAATCCAAAATTCCCTGGAAGCTTTGAGGTCTTGTACAGTCAATGCACCTGTCGTACGTTGATCTATGAGTTTTCTCTGTATTGTACAATTGTGTACGAATCGTTGGACTAAGGCAGTTATACGTATAAGTTGCATGTAACTTGAATATTTGTTTAGCAGCCAGGAATCGGACGAATGAGTTGTAGCCAGCACCAACTTTACTGGACGAACTTCAGGGATTTCTGATGGTAGCTCTGGGATGCCTGGCCATGAATCACTTTTCAAAAGTAACCAGGATGGTCCGTTCCACCAAATTGACAATGAAGGCAGCGCAGCAGGATGTATACCTCTTGTTATTTGATCGGCAGGATTTTCCTTAGAAATAACATGGCGCCATTGAGCATTTACTGTAATGTCTAATATTCGAGCAACTCTGTTTGCTACGTATGATAGCAAAGGGACTTCATTTTTTAGCCAAGCCAAAACAATTGATGAATCAGTCCATAGTAAAATTTCGTTTACACTGAATTGCATGCCTAAACAACTGAGTTCATTTTTTACCTCTAACAACAGTTCAGACAGCAATACTGCACCACATAGTTCGAGTCTAGGGATGGTTGTAGCTTTCATTGGGGCAACACGAGATTTGGATGCCAGGAGATGTACTTGCACTTGACCATTTGGACTGGCAGAACGTAAGTAAATGCATGCACCAAATGCCTCTTGCGATGCATCGCAAAAGCCATGAATGGTAACCTTTGAATCTGCAGTGTTGATAACCTTACGTGGTATAGCCAATTCATGCAAGGACTGAAGAGAGTTGTAGAATTTTATCCATCGAGCTTGCAATTCAGATGGGATAATGTCGTCCCAGCTCATCTTCATTCCCCATAATTGTTGAATGAAAATTTTTCCAAGAATGAGAACCGGGGATATGAGTCCAATAGGATCATAAACTGAGTTGATGTCTGATAATAGTGTACGCTTGGTCATGTTTAACGGCGGTGACCAATGCTTGAACGTAAAACGAAATTGATCAGTGATAGGTTGCCACGTGAGTCCTAAGGCTGTAACCGTGTCATTCTCACTGAGTTTTAATACAAACGTTGGGTCATTACATGCTGATGGTATTTGGTTAATAAGATTGACTGAGTTGGAACACCATTTGCGAAGTGGAAAACCAGCTGGACTAAAATGTTTTAATAGTGAACT
This sequence comes from Macrosiphum euphorbiae, assembly GCA_949089665.1. Taxonomy (NCBI): domain Eukaryota; kingdom Metazoa; phylum Arthropoda; class Insecta; order Hemiptera; family Aphididae; genus Macrosiphum; species Macrosiphum euphorbiae. The sequence goes on along the minus strand of CARXXK010000001.1, from coordinate 92,114,556 downwards.
GTAAATTTGATAGCATTCATCTTCAGATGCCCCACCACTCAGGAGGTCATCAACATAAAAATCCTGAGTGATTACTCGATTTAATTTAGGATTGTCTGTGCATTTTCCAATCTCAGATAAACAACGAGTGGCCAAATACGAGGCTGACTTTGTTCCATATGTTACAGTGCACAGCCTGTATTCTTGTAGTTGATCAGTAGGACTTTTTCGATAAAGAATTCGTTGGAGGTCTCTATCCTCAGGTGCAACTAAAACTTGTCGGTACATTTTCTCGACGTCCGCTGTGATCACTACTTGGTGAATGCGAAATCGAAGAAGGATATGAAATATATCTGACTGTACTTTTGGTCCTTTCAACAGAACATCATTGAGTGCTATTCCGGACTTGGTGTTGGCAGAACCATCAAAAACTACACGGAGCTTTGTGGTTGTGCTATTGGCCTTAAATACTGGATGGTGAGGTAAATAATATTTTGGTCCAGTGCATGTAGGATTTGCCAGCTCCATGTGGTTCAACGCCAAGTATTCAGAAATAAACATATTATATTGTTCTGCCAATTTTTCATCTTTACTAAGTCTCCTTTCTAAATTGTAAAACCGCCTCTCTGCCATTGGACGAGAATCACCCAGAAATGTGATCTTGTCATTAACTGGAAGCTTTACAACAAATCTCCCACTTTCATCACGCTTAACAGTTGATGAAAAGTGCTTCTCCGCTTGAGCTTCTTCGATGAATTGAGCATTTGTAGTTGAGGTAAATAGACTTAACGCAGAATTGGTAGATACTGGGGTGGATAGCATGGTTATTTTTGACTTAACTAATGACTTCTCAAATAATTTTCCAACAAGTATCCAACCAAGTTTTGTATTGTGTACACTAATATGCTTGGACAGCTGTTTACGTGCACCCAGGAAAATGTCATAAAATAGTTCGGCACCAAATAATATGTCAACAGCAGCTGGTACGTTGAGTTGAGGATCAGCTAGATTGCCCTTAACATCATCAGGTATGTTCAATTGATCCATGCTGAACATTTGATGCGGAAGTCTTTCTGTTATCGTTGGCAATGAATGAAATTCAATCGAGGATTGATAGTTTTGACAATGCGATGATACAGTGCATGGCATTAAACGCACAGTGGAAGAAGACATAGTACCAACACCAGATATTGACAATGAAACATTAGTCTTCTTTAAACGCAGGCGTTGAGCACAAGATGACATTATGAAGTTGAGTTGAGATCCAGAATCCAAAATGGCTCTACAACGTTGAGGTCGTCCATCAGCGTCATGAACATTTATTACAGCAGTAGCAAGCATCACAGTGGACGTGGTACTTGGCGCATGCTTGTTGCTGGTCATTGCATGGCATACTGCATTATCTTGACTGGTTGTCTGTGTCTCAGTTTGCGTAGAGCTCTTGGGTTCTGACATATGGCTCGAGTCAACATGTAGTCTTGAATTATGTTTTTTTTTACAACGTGGACATCCAGGATAATAGCAAGATTCAACTTGATGTCCAAAATTCAAGCAGTTGAAACATAATTTAAATTTAGTGACAACATCCTTACGCTCAGACACTGACATTTGATTGAATTGGTTGCATGCATAAATTCTATGTGGTTCTGTACACAACACACACTTGATAGTATGAGGTTCAGATTTTTTAGCAAAAAAAGCTTTGACATCATGTTTTTTGGCTCCATACTGAGACTTTCCAGTGGTTTGTTTTGTATCAGACTTTGATGAAATATAACCGACTTCATAGGCAGCTATGCGTTTAGACAGAAATGACTCAATATCTTTAAATGCAGGGAGCTCCTTGCTGGTTTGTAGTAGCTGCCACTCACCAGCAGTAGTTGGATCTAGATGACAACAGACAATTGTTGTCAACCAGGCATCCCAATGTTGTACAGGCTGCTTTAAGGCGATAAGAGAGCGAACATGAGAATTAACATGATAATGTAACTTCTTTAATTCAGCAGCACAATTAGTATGTACCTTTGGCGAATTCAATAATGCACGGATATGAACTTGGATAGTTAACGCCTTGTTTTCATATTGCTTTACTAATTCATCATAAGCAGCTTGGTAATTATCTGAAGTAATTGAGAAACTTTTAATCACCTCAGCAGCTGTACCGCAGACACCTGACTTAAGATAATGCATTTTATGAACATTAGGTAAATCTTTGTTGTTGTGGAATAGTGCATTAAAGGTGTCAATGTAGGAAGCCCAATTCTCAATCTCACCATTGAATGTGGGAATGTTAATTGTGGGTAATCTCATTGTTTCATTGACTGATGCACGTGACTGGTTGCTAGGATGCATTGAACTTGATGTTGTACTTGGCCCATGCTTTTCTATAAGCTCTTCCATGTCAACCACCAAAGTGAATGTAAAGTCATCAAAAACAACCTGTTCAGTGACATCATCATATCCCAATTCAAAATCAACAATGGCTTCTTGAGTGACAGACAACTCGGCCATAAATGCAGTCAATTTTGATAAACGGATTTGCAGTTGGCGCACAGATGAACTGGCCGGAATGAATTTGTTGACATAGTCCCTGACGGAGTTTATCGAGTCCTTGATTGATTGACGCTTCTTGATCAGCTTACGCAATTCCTTAGGCAAAGAAGAGAGGTCGGACTCGAGCATGATGTTGAATTTCACTTATAGATGTAGGACAAGTATAATTGTAGTATGTCTAAAGTTCAACTAACAAATATATAAATGTAAAATGTGCAATATAGAAATAATATAATGAAATGCAATACAGAACCAAATACCAACTAGTATAAACTCAATATGTCTGAATGACTGAATAAAAATATTTTTTTTTTGTATTAATAGTTTATTGATTGTAATACTAATATTACAGTGTTATCTATAATAATAAAAGCGAGCTGATCACGTCGAGGTCACCACAAAAATGTCGCATTCAGCTCTTAATATAAATAAAATAAGATAATATTTAAAGTAAGGGTGCCTTCACGACAAGGCGTTGGTAAGATATAAATATCACACCAACGACCTTAAATGAATGGTAAAGGTATTAAAAGAGATAACCCGAACGCCAATATGGTAAATAATTGAGTTTATTATAATTCCAAGTGATGGTAGGTACTTTGGTTCTCTATAATATTACAATGCGTGTTTAGCAATACATAATTAATAATAATAACAAGTGTGAAATGCCTACTTGGCACCCACTAGATGAATAAAATATAATAATAACAAATGCAAATAATAATTCAACAGTGATTGATTAGCACATAAAAATAATAATAATTGAATAATAATTTAAGACAGCTCGTCAGCTGGTTACCTGGAGAACTGGTGTCCGTTAGCGGCTTTGAACCTAACGCTACCGTCTCAGGATGCACACATTTACACAATAAAAATACAATATTATAATAATTAAATGTGTGGCAATCCCGAGAACGTACGACTAACGGGCCACCAGCTCAAACGAATAAATCACTGAACACATGTAATGGACAATGACACTGATGACACAAAAATCACGTGCTTCTGTAAGTATCTCATGTGCGCCCTAAATTGGGGAATAATATTTAATGTCTGAACAAAACAAATGACTGAACGATACTTACAGAAAGCAATTCACAGGAAACGAGCACAGGATGATTGAACGTATAAATGTATAAAATGAATGTATGCTTCTTCAGTATGTATAAAACGAATGAAATATTGAAGTGTGCTCTGGCTAGGGGTTGACTTGGACCGACCAGCTCGAGAGACGTGCGAAAAAAAAAGAAAAACAGAAAAGGCGAATGTATTTAATTGAATATTATGAGTTTTTACGAAGACGAATGAATGTATTGAATAACCAATGAGAAAACGCATAATTCACAAAAATGCTATCAGTACCACCTTAAACATTTAATACGAAAAAATACAAGACTTTCGGTGGCACTGAAAGCGACACAAAACTTTACGAACGAAGAAAAACATTAAAAGTGCATAAAAATAACAAAAATACAAAAAAGCGACCGTTGGAATGCACACGTTGCCCGTTATCAGTTAGATAACACAACGACGGTGGGACAACGCGCGCACTCACCAGACAATCAGACTGCCGCTGCAGCTGTTGTTCGGTCCGCGATAATGCACCGGCGCGAAAAGGAAATATTTTGAATATAGCTTGCGGAGCGAACAAAATATACCTATCATTGTGTACCTACTGATTGAAGTATTCCTCAAAGCAATAAGAATAGGTTTTCAGTTCTAAAAATAAATACCTCTAAAATTCCAATATTGATCAATCATATATATTATTATTTTTAATTGGCATCGATGAGACGATAACAGAAACGTTGACTGTTGAGACGTCACAAACATGTTTTGTCCGTCTAAACTACACTGTTTTTTTATGTTTGATTATTATTAAACAAATATAATACATTATATAAATGTACAGTTCATATATTTTATACTTATGATTTTTTCCGTTCATTAGATGGGGCCCCATATAGTCATACACACAAGGGGGCCTTACTGGCTATGGCTAGTCGGTTATATTGGCCAGTCCGACCCTGCGTGTGATATGTGTCGCCGGTGTAACGACTCAAGCAATAATAATAGTAATTATTATTTTTACTATGTACAATCTTCTAAAACCTAACCTCGTTTGGAACTGTCAAACACTCAAACCGACGACGACGTTTGTGTGTCCACAACTCCGCCGCTACAAAATATAAAACACAAAGTAATATAATATCAGTAATAGTTTAGGTACCTAAGTACCTATATATTTATTCGACCAGTGCATGAAGAATATACCTAACCACCAAAACATTCGGGACCCGGTTTATTAGAAAATTCATCGTAACTTTGTCAAAAGCTGAAAATGTATTTTTTTTATTCTGTAAAATCAAACACGGTGGTATCTTGTATAAAATATAGTTAAGTACCTACCTATTATTTTATATCGTTCAAATTTCCTTATGCTTATGGTCGTATATTTATCAGTGTTTAACCAAAGCGTACATCAATAATATTCACATGCCTAAATTATAAACGTCCGAGATGATTATTATTTCAATAGATCAATCTTATATATATAAAAATGGAGACAAAAAATTCGAAATTGCATCAGTTGAGAACGGCTGGGCCGATTTTGCTCAATTTTTTTTTAAGATGTTCGTAATTGCCAGGTGAAGGTTTTTACGAAAGAAAATTTTTAAAAAGTCAACCGAATAATTAGAAAAACTGCAAAAACTATTTATTGATGTCTGGGATTTGAACTCGATACCGTTGTCTTTATTTACTCTATGGTGTATTATATTATATTGGTTGCTATTGGTTAATCGGGCATGTTTGTTGATTTGTATTATTATTTTTTGTAAATATATCTATATATATAAATGAATGACCTATGGGAAGAAGATACGCTAATTTAAAAAGGGTTAAATTTGGTTTTTTTTATTCATCGGATTTTAGTATGGTTAGGTTAGGATTTATAGGTAGGTGGAATTAAGTAAAAACGTCAAACTTGGTATAACTTTTGTACTTTTTGAGTTAAATCATACACTTACGTACAAACAGCACGGGGTCCGCGATCTACCGCAGGTAAATTACTTATCTGATAGTGTACCTACTGCTGCAATTCAGAATTTTTATTCCGGGCAACAGAAAAGTTAAGATAAATCTAGAACATCATACACCGAATATTAAATAACGCATTGAACAATGTTTGAGTCATATAGAGTTGGTACATTTAACGGGAAACGAAGTGCACGGGATCAGCTAGTACCTATATTATATAATTTAGTACGGACCTATTGACTATTACATAGTAACTAGGTACATACCAACGTAAGGAATTGTTGCTTGATGGTGTTAAATATTTTCGGAAGTGGCCCGCCTTAAATTTGGCACACTTAAAATAAATTGAAATGGTGTCCGTTAGTAAATAACATAATATAAGATTATCTTTGGACGAATAATTAATAAATATCATCCATAATATAATTAGGTATACAAATATATAGTACCATTAGTAGGTACCTGTTATATACAAATGTACTATATAGGTACTTACATATTCTATTAATTACTAATTATTACTATACAGACATATACCTGAATATTACTTTTAGTCATTACCAATTCATATTCTAATACCGTGGTCCGTGGATGATTGTGCACTGTGCAGGAGGCAACAAGATTTTTTCCAACTAAGTTTAGTATGATTTTGTTATGCGATTGATAACTCATTATTAAACTATTCGATGGTCATTACTATACGACTTGTTCGATATTAATATATTATAATTTATAATGACGGCTTTTATTCTTAGTTATTTATTGCTCACTTCAAGTACCTATACAATATTCACAAATATTTGGCATCATCAACGTTATAGCATCATATATAAATAAACGGACGACAGGTTCACGATACCAGAAGAAACAAGCATTCAAGCCAGAGACACCCAAATTTAAATACATGCTCCAGTCATAATAACCCATTTTTATTTTAATAAAACTACAATTTAAAATAACCACAACCGAAACACATCGTAACATTCAAATAAATCAGACACCTGAGTTAATTGTTTTGGTCAGCCCAGGTAACACCCCTACAAAATTGTGATCTTTTTTCTTATTCACAAATAGCAATTGTTAAACAAAAACTCTTATCGGGTGAAAAAGTGTAGAAGGAGTATTTATCTACGAGTGTGTCTAATGTTTTTGATTACAATATGATAAAAGTATAAAAAAAGTTTGTAAAGAAATGTTGATTTAGAGTGTCTAGTCATTGGTTATCTCACTCATCGGGGTCAGATGTTAATCAGGAGTAAAAGTTTAAAAAAAAAAAACCCGAAAAAACAATTATAATATTAAAGACCCAAATTTTATTGTTCGACTTTCAAACATTTGAAAAATTCTAAGACTGGAATAAAAAAATTTCGGCTTTTACTCATTGGACTAATAAGTTTAAAAAAAGTGTAAGCTCGGTCTGTATTGTAAATTTTACAGATGTCTTTATTAAAGTAAGTCGATATAATTTGACAGGTATCTATATAATACGTAGGTATCTATAAACGTGTCATTCCCAAAAAAAAGACGTCATACAATTTAAATGTTAAATATAATTATATAGGTTGATAATATTAAAATATTAAATCTGTGTTACTTACCTGTAATTTATTTTGTTCTGAAGACCACGAGTTATTGTTGTACCTACCTACTTGATCGATCACATATTTTAATAGCGTAAGATTAAAAATTAGTATAATAATTAGATGCTAATATGTGATGCTCTGCGCAGAGCTAGGAGAAAATATTTACCTATTTAAGTGCCATAAAATAATTAATCCCCATTAATGATACATCGTGTCTGCGATTCAATCTGTGATCGATTTAAGATATGAAAATATATACTTATTATATTATTCTATCTATGTATACGATATGACCGTATCTGGACCAGACGACCTATGAAGGGTGTAATCGCGTAGTTAAATAAGAGTCAGTTATAATCTGAGATTGAAATGTTCAGAAGAAACCGTTATTTTTCAGATATATATGATCAAATTAAATATTATTAAATTACTATATTTATAAATGAAATATATATTTATATTATACATACCTATATCATATTGTGACTAAATACGAGTCCTAGGTAGTAATAGATTAATTGTACAATATAATTAGGGTACCTATTAATTAATATTATTTATGTTAAAGAGGTCAAAGTCGATGCATTAGAATTAATGTATTGTTTATTAGAATATTGTAATAGTTATACCTAATAACACATTTTTTATTAAATATAGATTTTTAACAAATATAAATTCTTAATAACGGCCAAGTGCCAAACGTAAAAGTGTCCCTGTCATTGTGTCAATCATTCTTTTAGAAAACAAAAAAAAAATTAGGAGAAATTAAACAATATTACCACACATTAAAGAAATCAAACTAAAATGTCCAGATTCTTAAACAGATAACACTACACTATTTAAAATAATTAGTGCAGGTTATCAATGTTCACATCTAAACAAAACATAAAACTAGAGTTAAATAACTAAAAAAAAAAAATGGAAATTAAACAATAGGAGCACACATAAAAGAGTCAAACTATAAAATGTCCAGAATCTTAAACAGGAAAAAACTATTCAAAATTATTAGTTCATTCAAGAAAGATTATTCATAGGGCCCCTGCAGGTTATCAATGTTCATGTCTATAAAAATATTTCCACTATACTTAAATTAAAAAAAAAAAAAATCGAAGCTGAGAGTTGGCGCTCGCAGGCAAATGCGTTTTAGAAAAAAAAAAATTAGAAATTAAACAATAGGACCACACAGTAAAGACTTCAAACTAAAATGTAAAGAAACTTAACAAAAAAAACTATTCAAAATGATAAGTTAAGGAAATGCTAATATAAACATTCAGTGAAATTTTCATGTATCTACAGTAATTCGTTTAGAATTACAACAAAATAAGGAAATTGCTACATGAGAAATCGAGTGAACATCCAAAATTTGAATTTCAAACGCTCATAAAAATTTAATTTGACTGTCCGGTAGAGATTTTTTTATTGATAAAGGTAGACAAACTTATGAGTAATCTTGTATTACATTTTCAAATCTTAAGATTTAAAAAGAAAATTTTTTACGAATCCTTAACTCAAAATAATTTGCTAATTTTCGTGATTTTTCCATATTTTGTCAATTTTTGAACTTTAAATGCTTATAAAAAAAAAACTGTGACTAACGATTTTTAATATTTTACATCTGCCTTTGAAACAATATACTAGGAGCCTTTTATTAAATTTTCAAGTTTTTTTAACCAACAAATAAAATTTTATTGATATTTCTAGAAAAAAAACTAAAAAAAAATGAAAAAGTCCCTAAACAGTTCAAAATAAATCAAAATATTTTGAAAATGTTATCGTGTATAGAAAATGCAAATATAAACAACCAGTGAAAATTTCATGTATCTACGGTCATTTGTTTTAAAGTTACACCAAAAACCAAATTCAATTTTCTGAAAAATCAATTTTGCGTAAAAATTCTCGTTTTTTCTTAATTTTTCTTGGCGCTTTTGAAAAGTACTGGGTATTTTAAATGTTGACCTCCCCAATGCACCAACGATATTCACTTTCCAATCGAACAAGATACTGAAGTTGAAAATCGAAGAATTATTTCGACTACTTATCGTGTACACAGACACAAAAAAAATAAAAAAACACACTTCATTGTAAAATCAATACATTCATCGTTTCACTCAGAATCTAAAATACATTTCCAGAAATATACTTACTAAGTTACACAAAAATATATCAAATTAACCAAAATGATATGAATAAATGATTATTATTATATCATATATTTTTGATTAATAAATCTTTTATAGTTACATTCTGAATGTATTATATAAAACACTTATTTCATATTTAACAACTTAAAACCAGTTGTATTGAAATAGCAATCAAATAATATTATATCTTATTATTTTAGGCTGAAAACTTGAAAAAAGTTATTAGAAGTAAAATTAAACAACAAAGAATTAATTTCATATTAATGTTTTTTTTATTAGGTATTTTAGTGACATGCACAGCGTTACACCAAACGCTTTTTTGACAAGATACATAATATTATCAGTAAATGATCAATAGATTTTAGTTTTGAAAATGGAAACAATCATATAAACTCAGACACTGCCATACATTTGGAAAGAGAAAAACTTGACCATAATTCATCAGTTCTTTTAGAATAGTAGTTTAGTCTTATGGAAAATTAAATTTTGTTTTAATAGCATAAAACAAGTATTGTTCAATATTAAGACGAAAATATTATTTATCAGGAAATAACATCAAGTCTTCCATACTATTGCGTTTAACAATAAAATAATAATAAAAAAAAATGCGGCGATTTTAAAGTTAATATCATGTTTACAATTTATCAAGGTATGAATTGATGTCTGGTAGTCCATCCTTAAGACCTTTGCGTTTACGTGTGTCCTAAAAATAAATACACAACAGTTATTGAAATGTATTGACATTTAAAATTATATTATCTTACCATAACAACAACGTATGGTTTCGATCCAGTTTCACATGGGTCACCTGGGAATACTTGCCAATGATCAAATACACACTGTGGGAAAGCTTGTCCTCCAGTGTTACTACGCAAATCAGCTGTGAATCCTGTAAAAGATTATAATAGCAATTATAACAAATGTTTATGAATTTAACTTCAGTAAATCGTTATGATCAAAAACTGTTTCAGTTCATCATAGCTTAAATCGTCATCAAACATAAAGATAGAGGTTCTGCGACAGCGTTCTGATGAATTGGTATTAAATTAATTTTCTTCCATATGCACTTTCAACACTGTCCCCATTCACGAACGAATAAAAACCCGCCCGCTAACTACAGAGTGATTCATTTATGCTGGAAGGTATTCAATATGACTACATTAAATTGAAACTATAGTAATATGAGTGTATTACATCAGATAGGAATCTGATGAATATAGCGACATATACCTAATTTTAATTTACCACTTAAGGAAAGTCTATTACTTTATACATTCAAAGTAAAAGAGGCAAATTGTGGTACTACTAAGTTGAAATCCTTAAAACAAAGTCTTAATGTAGTAATATGTTTGTATTATATCAGATAAAAACCTGAAGAACATAGCGACATTTACCTAATTTTAATTTACCACTAAAGGAAAGTCTATTACTTTATACATTCAAAGTAAAAGAGGCAAATTGTGGTACTACTATTAAATTGAATCCTAATAAAATTGTAATGTAGTAATATGATTGTATTACATCAGATAAAAACCTGAAGAACATAGCGACATTTACCTAATTTTAATTTACCACTAAAGGAAAGTCTATTACTTTATACATTCAAAGTAAAAGAGGCAAATTGTGGGATTTACTACCACTTATAAGATTCATTTAAATCCTCATTAATAATATCTTAGTAATATTCAGATAAAAACCTAATATTCTTATTTAATTTGCTAAAAAAGGAGTCTTAATCATAACAAACATGAAGAGCAAATTAAGATAAGACAAGACAAACAAAACCTTAAAAAAATATAATGAAAAATTGTTATCTTACCAAAAGATTCATTGACAGGCAAGTATGCTTTAACGACAAACATGGGTGTACCGACAACTTGACTCTCTTCAAAAACGTGTCCTCTACGTCTGTTCAAAACACTGTAAATACCTCCTACTGCAACTTCAGGGCACTAAAAACACAATAAATTGTATGATTAATTTTCAAAAAACACAATTAATTATAATTGAGGCATACCTGAATTTCACACAAGTACACAGGTTCCATAATTCTGGGGTGAGCAGCTAAAATCGAAGCGTACATACAACGACGAGCAGTTGGAATGATTTGACCACCTCCTCTGTGGATAGCATCAGCGTGTAATGTAACATCATAAATATTGAATCTAACTGCACGCATGTTTTCTTCTGCCAACACTCCCTATAAACATAATTCCACATTTAAACTAAAATTGAATAAAATTCATTACAGGTAAAGCTTAACATTCAATACATAAGATTAAATTACTCAGACACTTTCAACCATCATTAAGCAAAATGTGTTCTGGTGGAAACCGCGAAAGATTTTACATAGATATCATCATAGCAGAGTTTAATCAATCGCATGATAATTAACAATATATTTATTATTACTCAGACACTTTCAGCCATCATTACAAGATAGAAATCTCTCTGGTGGAAACCGCGAAAGATATAACAATAGTATCATCATAGAAATATGTTACAATTATCATCTTAATCTTATCTCAACTATCAAAAGAAATAATAAAGGGATAATGGCAGTACTGGTTAGAATTGGCATATTATTGGCCATTACCATAATTATGAGATGTGTATAAAAGTAAGTTGAATAAAAATACTTAACTCTCATTTAAGTGCAAATTATTTGAACTTTTTCTGTTATCAAGAGAAAGAAGAGCTGGTAGAAATTGAAAAATTATATTTGTATAATTAAATTTGATTACAGGTAAGCTTAACATTCTGTATAAAAGATTAAATTACTCAGACACTTTCAACCATCATTAAGCAAAATGCGTCTGGTGGAAACCGCGAAAGATTTAACATAGATATCATCATAGCAAGATTTAATCAATCAATCAAATGATAATCAACAATATATTTAATATTATTACTCAGACACTTTCAGCCATCATTACAAGATAGAAATCTCTCTGGTGGAAACCGCGAAAGATATAACAATAGTATCATCATAGAAATAAGTCAAAATATCATCTTAATTTTTTCTCCACTAATTTAACAAATAAAAATCGCGACAATGGTAGTACTTGGTAGTATAGAAAGGGATTTGAGACAGTGATTGACTGCCTCGGGTGTAACCACGTACCGCTCAAAATATGTATACAAATAGATTACTCAGACACTTTCAACCATCATTAGCAAGATGCATCTGGTGGAAACCGCGAAAGATATAATAATATTATCATCATTGAAAATGTTTAACAGAATTTTTTTTAATAATCAACTATGTACTATACTAGCTGTCTCCTTGGTCTAAAGATTTATTTTTTTTTCTATTAACATATTTTTAATTGTAATAGTAATAAAATATGTAAATCAATGGCAGGCAAACATCCGTTAATATCAGAAAATGAATCAATTTGCTCAGACACTTTCAACCATCATAAGAATTTACCTCTGGTGGAAACCGCGAAAGAATAATACTTGTATCATCATGGCAAATTTGTCACAACAAAGATTTATCATAACTAAATATATTACCTCTTTGGTTGCCCATTGGAATCCAGCAACGACTGAATCCTTAATTTCATTAAGATACTGTACTCCCTTGGTACAATCAATCAACAAATTGGGGCCGGTTCCATCAGGACCAAAAGCCCAGATTTTTCGAGCTTCAGTAACATCATATTCATATTTTTCACCCAAGTAACGGGCACGAGCTTTGAATTCATCTCTTGGGTTGACTTGACCCTATAACATTCAGCATAAATGTAAATAAAATATATTTACTTAAAAAAACAAATTTGAACTTACGCCTTCAATGTCTTCAGCCAAACCATCTGGGAATGGTTGACATTTCATGAATAATCTGTTATGTTTGTTGGGAGATTTTGACAAGCACATGATTTCAGACTCTTCATTGACAGTTTCCCTGTATGATACCACTGGATCAGACTTCTTGATTGGAATGCAAGCATGATCTTCTTCCAAATCCTTCAAGCAAATTTCCAAATGCAATTCACCGGCACCAGCAACAATGTGTTCACCTGATTCTTCAATGATACACTGGACCATGGGATCAGACTTGGCTAAACGTTTAAGACCTTCTACCAATTTTGGTAAATCTGCCGGGTTCTTGGGCTCTACAGCAATACGCACAACAGGGGATACACTGAACTTCATAACTTTCATGTTGTGAGCATCTTTGAAGGTTGTAATTGTTCCAGTTTTCACCAAAAACTGATCAACACCAACCAATCCACAAATGTTACCTAAAGAAATATTCAACATAAATAAGAAATACGAAGATTAAAAAACGTTATAGATGAGCAATGGTAGTTGCCACTTATTCATCACTTATTATTTGGATTTGGCAGGAAGAGTCTATTCCAAATTATAAAATAAAGAACGATTATGATTGCCTATCTATTTAACCTATAATTTAAGTAAATACCACAGGGAACATCTTCAATAGCTTCAGTATAACGTCCCATCATCAAAATTGTTCTTTGGATAGCCTTTTCATACAAATCTTCTTTCTTGCCAGGGGTATAGTTAGGTCCCATAATACGAGCTTTCATACCAGTAGCAACCTAAAAATATAACAAGTTATTAAATACACACAACTAAAAATTTCTGAAGTATTTTGAAACATACCCTTCCAGAGAATACACGCCCGAAAGCATAAAAACGTCCTTTGTCAGATGTCGGCACCATCTTGGAAATGTACATCATAAGTGGTGCATCTGGGTCACAGTTCTATAATAATAAAATATTAAATAAATTTTGTAACACATGATATATTAAGATATTAATTATTCAAACCTTAACACCAAGAGCTGCTTCATCATCATGAGGTCCTTCGTACAACATTTCCATACGATATTTCTGGGCAACAACAGGAGATGGCAAATGGATGGCTATCATTTGAAGTAGAGCTTCTCCAGCAGGCAACCAGGTACGCATAACAACCTATTATAGAATAAAAAAGTTGCATAATTCAATTTATGTAAAATCTAGATAAATATTACATTTCATAAACTGAAGTCACAATGGAAAAAGGTTTAATATCAGAATAAATTTCTATCAACTTCGTAAAATGAAAAATTCACATAATAATCTTACTTTTTTAAAATTAATGTAGAGCATATAATATTGTAAGATGAACAAGTATATAGTATTATGTAACTCAGATGGAGAAGGGTTAATATGAATATCAACATATATATTCTTATCAGAATAAATTTCTATCATCATAGTGAAATGAAAATTGACATAAATTAAGTATTCTTATTTCAATAAATGTACAGCATACATATTAGATGATGAGGAAGTTACACAAACAATACACTATATAATATATTTTTCACCTAAGTAACTCAGATGGAGAAGGGTTAATATGAATATCAACATATATATTCTTATCAGAATAAACTTTTATCATCATTGTTATAAAAATATATTAGTAATAATGTTATAAAATACTTTTAACACAAGTTAAATTGTAGAATCAATAATAGTATAACTAAAACACACAAAATGTAATTCAGATGGAGAAGGGTTAATATGATATCAACAGTGATTCTTATCATCATTTTAAAATAACACATTCAATTATTATTGTAAGGCTATAATTATAAAATGAGGTTATATTAAATATACCTTCAACAGGGCTTTTCCGTCCTTATCTTGATCTTCGTGTTTTAATTCAATTCCAAGCTTCTTCAAAAGATCAGTAGCTTCATCTTTCTTATAGTTCATGATGCAGTTGAATACCTATAGGTACAAATAAATAAATGAATTATTAATGCTAACAAAAAGTATAAAACAATATTGCATGTAGTAACATTTGCACATTTATATAAACCATCAGCTAGCTTTAAATTTGTATGTCTTCAATAATAGCTCAGAACAGGTCTGTGAAAATTAATCATCATTGGTATGTGATAAAATATCAACAATTAAGTTTAAATAATAATTATAGGCTAGTACATTTTAACTAGGTGAGTAAGTTATATATTCCAATACTAAAATAAATAGGAATAATATGTTTTTGTGCAATGCTTAACTATTTATTAACTATTAAATAGAAATAAAAAATCAAAATTAAATAATATCAGCACAACACAAACAAACCATCAGTTAATTTTATATGTATGTCTTCAATAATAGTTCAGAACAGGTCTGTGATAATTAATCATCATAGATTTGTTAATAAGATTTAATATTCAAATAAAATTATTCACATCTCAGACGGCCGTTCTTAAGATATCGTCATGATTCAATATCAGGAGCATTGGTGTGCAAAGAACATCATCACAGGTAAAAATATTTGAATTTAATTCAGTTATTTATTTCCTAATATAAAAATATCAGTTGAAATGTTAAAAATACTAAGTTACTTTAAATAAACTGTTAATGCCTCAGACGGCCGTTCTTAAGATATCGTCATAATTCAATATCAGGAGCATTGGTGTGCAAAGAACATCATCACAGGTAAAAACAAGATATAAAAATATTGTTAAAAGTCTTTTGGCCATAATAAATTTAGTAGATTGTTCTTGTACCGTAGTCAATAATAATAGGCAGTAACTGATCATTTATTAAAACTTAACTTACAGTATACTAATTAGGTAGAGTTGTAGACGATAGACAAACAAAACAAGTAAATATTAAATAACAATAAATTTAAACGAACAGCTTAAAAAAAAACCAGCACAAAACCGTCAAGGAAAGACTTATTATTTTTATATAAGTGAAAATAACTATATTCATAAATATTGGACAATAAATAATTCAACTTATTTAGCTGTATAAGCTGTTAGCTTATTTAGCTCTTTCTTATATTTTGCGGGGCGACGGGAGAGCCAGTAACTAACCTGTCGTCTCACTCTCGAGGGCTCGTGAATATTACATAATAAGTATTCACGCAAAAAATAGTGTATGTATATTTCTAATGTAAATATCCCTGAATCTAAAATACCAAGTTATTTTCAGTAAGTTTTCTTTTAAAATTTTGACATAAAGTAGAAAACAGAATAAGAAATATATAACTGTTTGTTAAATTTACAAATTTTTCCCGGTTTTTGTCCATTGAAAAATAATTCCCATACTTGTCCCAGGTCTGTGTCACCTTGGCTTAATATTAGTATCAAACTTCAACTTTTATAAGTTTTGGAATGTGAGTTTCATAATTTCTGTTAAAATTTAAAACAATTAACTAATGCAAATTATGATCTCAGACGGCCGTTCTTAAGATATCGTCATGGAGCAATATCAGGAGCATTGGTGTGCAAAGAACATCATCACCGAAGGAATTTATGGAAGAATTATAAACTAATTAATATTAATTAATTTTCATAATTTAGAGTATTGACATTGGATCTTAATCATAAAACTTCAGTCGGCCGTTCTTAAAATATCCTCATGTGATAATATCAGGAGCATTGGTGTGCAAAGAACATCATCATAAGTTATATAAAATAAATACAAAAGAATAATTTTCTAGTAAAGTTATTCGAATAACAATATTATAATAATTAAATTATAAAAAAATCATAACATACCTTGTAAATAGGATCCAAAATGTACATGCAGAAAGAACGTTGGTTATTGTCATCCTTAAGCTTGGCCCATTTCTTTGTTTTGGCATTGAAGAAATTTTCTCCCCACAATCTATTGAAAAATATATAAGTTGATAGGTACATTTTTTTATTTTTAAATTTAAATTATCACCTGTTCATGAGTTTAACAACATCAATCTTGAATTTTTCGGCATACATTTCAGCAAACTGTTTTAGAGTAAAAGCCCAACCGTGAAGACCTGATCCAAAACCAACACTTCCCTTGCTAGGGTCAACCTAAAAAAATTAATAATATAAATACTTTATTCTTAAAATAAATATCAAATTTAAAATATGATATTTCAATCTTTCAGACGTGGAGAAGGGTAATAAAGTTTCATGTAAGCATAACTTATCAACAGCTTTAAAATGTTATCATCACAAAGATTGAGATACATGATAGTATTAGGTAATTTATATTAAACCTTTATAGGATATGATCTTCTAAATGTTGTGACAAATATAGTAGGATAGCATACTACTATTAAGTAACTAACCAAATTTGAAATGTGCATAAACATACCATATCAGTAACTTTTTGTTTTAAACATTGTACATAGGGACTTTACTTTCTGCCCTGTGCTGTAAATATTAATAGTTAACACTAATAGTCATAAATAATTAAAATATGGTTGACTTTTTAGTTAATACAAAAAATTATTGTTTTGGGAAGTCTTCAAAATAATATGTCAAATGTATACATATAACTTCCTTATAAAAAACATTTAAATGACGCTATATTATATGCATGTGTTGTCTCCCTCCTCTAAGAAACATAAAATATACCAAATTTGAGTTTAGTAGAATACATTTTAGGTAATTTAAATTAGCTTAAATGTTAAGAATCAATTGACCTATTATCAACCATACATGTGCTAAGCGTTGAATTTTTTTTGGTATTAAAATTTAAAATATTAAAAAATTATATTGATGAATAATTAAAATATTAAAGAAAAAATGCATGCCTAAGTAGATTATGTTCTTACCTTGAAGTTTAATAATAAGTAAATTCACTCAATATTTAAACTAACTCAAAATTAGTTCATCCTAGCTCAAATTGATATGGTTGTACTTTAATATGACAAACTCGCAAATGGGTAGCGGACCTCTCAATAACAAAAGAAGAATTTCATAATTGTCAACAAACTTACTTTCATTATTTATAAATAATTTTGCATTAAAAATTAAACAATTTTAATCTTTCAGACGTGGAGAAGGGTAATAAAGTTTCATATAAGTTAACTTATCAACAGCTTTAAATTGTCATCATCACAAAGATTTAGTTTATTATGATTACCTAGTTTTATACACATAGTGATAAAATATTATTTATTACCTGAACTTCACCCATGGGACCACTGTCGTCAGAGTATGTAGCAATAATGATGTTAACATTTTCAACAATACGTTGGAAAGTTTGGTACAAATCTTCAGATTCCAATTGTAATTCTAATAAGGCACGGTCCATTTTGTTCATGAACAAAATTGGCTTGATTCTCTCAGCTATGGCCTGACGCAACACAGTTTCAGTTTGTACACACACACCTTAAATTAAATAAATAAGTATTAGAGAAACTATAAGTACTAAAAACACAACATGTTATTAAAAACTAATTAGTTTATACCTGAGACACAGTCAACAACAACTAGGGCTCCATCAGTAACACGGAGGGCAGCAGTAACTTCACTGGAGAAATCAACGTGACCAGGAGAATCAATCAAATTGATTAAGAAACCATTTTCTTCAGGATCGCGTTGGTCTACGTTCTTAATGAAGACTAAATCTTTTTCTGCGAGTTCGAAGTACATAGAGATGGCAGTGGACTTGATAGTGATACAACGATCTTGTTCATCTTTACGAGTGTCAGTGAAACGCATGTCTCCAGCTTTGGCATTAGCAATAATACCAGCTTTGGATACCAAAGAGTCAGTTAAAGTTGATTTTCCGTGATCCACATGGGCGATGACAGACATGTTCCGAATATTCTTCTTCTTGTCCATCATCTTACGGATCTCGTCTACTGTGAAGTTCACCTAAAATGCATAAAGAAATTTGATCAATGTGTACAACTTGAGTTATCAACAATGAAAGAAAAATAATGCTTTTTTCAGTCAGACTCATTAAATCAGTATTTCCCTCCATAGAATGTCAGGATAGTAAATTTGTCATCATTCTTTTAACTACCAAATACTTAATTTCTTTAAAGTTATATTGTTTAAATGATTATGTCAGACTCATTAAATCAGATTTTCCCTCCACAAAATTCAGGCAAGAAAAAAAGGTGTCATCATTCACAAATCATTGAAAATACATCTACATTATTTTAATAATCTAATGTAACAAAATGAAAAATGGCAATATTCCAATTGAATACGCACATTTTCATAAATTAGGAAATAAAAATGTTTTAAATGATAGTCACAATAAAGTGTATTCTATATCATCACATCATAGGGATTAAAATTGAACGTAGATTGCAAGAAAATATATTAAGCCGGAGTGTGTTTGTAAAAGGAATAAAAACCATAGCTTCTCAAAAAGTATTGTTTTTAAATTTAGTTTTATTATTACTATTTATAATTTAGACTTTAGTTGATGAAAAGTATTCAGTACCCCGTTCCGGTAAACAAAAATAATGACAATAATTTTACAATGTTATGCAACTCATATCAATATATCATACCAATAGGTAAACAAGGTGTCAAGTTGGTCGCAATCAACGGCATTACCGATGGTCTAAGACGCAATTTTATTGCAAAACATTCGGACATCGACCTCAAAGTCAAGTACAATGTTGACGACATCATCTCATATAGCATGAGACACATATTAAGATCGACTTAACACGACGGGGTCGGGGACCATAAATCGAAGAGACGATAGCACTTGAATGAATTGTAGGTTAAGCTTACAAAATCGCATTAGGGATCTTGGAATATTATTGAAAAAACTAGGGTATGGCAGAGGATATACTCGACAACGGCGACTTGCCGGAGGTTAAAAAATTAAGGTTTCAAACGCCACGTCCCGCGCGATTTTCAAAAAACGAAAAAAATCACGATCGCGGAAAATCGTGGCCGTGATAGGGATCAACGGATTTTTCATTAACTCCTACGTCCTACGCCACGCCGAAAAACGCAACCTGACGGACATGGGGTGTTCCGCGACGACCCGCCGCCACCACGTCATCCTTGCTTTGTGGGCGCCGTCGCCACCGCCGAATACTCAAAATTAAAATTACGGAACAGGATGGACGACGCAGATACGGACGGGGGTCACGTAGTATTAAACGTTAGCGTATCAACAAATTCAATCAATACTCACCATTTTGAGATGTTTTTGGATGAAATCTGCTCGGAAAAATCAAATTGTGTAGCACGAGTGTCGGGAGCCGACGTTGCAACAGAAAGGAAGGTGCGCGGAACAGTTCGACGGACCGTCGGGCTACGGTACACAGCGCTAACCCCCCCACCACAAAACACCAGCGGTCGCCATGACACGTTGCACAGAGCGGCCGACCACGGGAATAATGGCTATGACACCCCACTTTCCCTCCTACTCTTACTGTCGTACGATCCCTTCCAGCCGCGTCCGAACGCGTTGTGTACGTGTGGCGCACATGGTTGCCAACCTCGTGTCCCGCAAAATAAAGCGGAAGACTTATTATTTTTATTATTCCCATGACTATTCCCATGATTGGCATGATTATTCCTATCAAATACACGGACTATACAAGCTGATATCTGAGGCATTTTACATATTTTGTTCATAATTAATTTGTCATGTATTTGCTTTGCAAATGTTCAATGTTGTAATGGAACATGGTTCATGATTTGTTCCTATTTCATTCTCCGCCTCTCCCCATAAAGACACTAGACTAATATACAACTCTAATGTATTTATGTATGATGTATCACGTATGGTCGTATGGACGTATGGTACATTATGTTTCTAACAATTACAATTAATATTATATTTTTTGACGACCGTGCTCCCGGCCCATCCACACATCACACCGATTCAATAGCCGTCTCATTTACATCATAGACTATAGAGTAAAATATTACTCTATGGTTTACATTCGCAAATATCCGATTATCGTAGTACCGTTCGGAATTTCGGATCGATAGTAGGTATGATGCACGGAGCATAATCATATAACTATGAGCATAATAAGGGCTAGTAAAGTTGTACCGTCTACGAGCCGATTATAAGGTTATAAACTTCGATTAAGCTTAATCAGCTGATAACAGATTATTTAACCGAGAAAATTCGGTCAATTAACTCCAATTGGCAATTAACTTTAATCGGAGATGATACAATTAATAGCGTTTGCGTTTTGACCATATGCTCAACTAGGGACATTTTTCTGGAGGGACTAAAATTGTATCAGCACTCAGCTACTCAGCAGCAGTGGTGGATTCAGGGGAGGGGCACGTGCCCCCCTGCCAATTTTCTATCGACTATTTTTCTATGTAACTACGAATATCTTATAAATGAAAAATTCAGTTAATAAGAATAATACTACCAACTATTAACTATTATTTATTTTAATCATTATTGTTTAAAAATGATAGTATGTATGTATTATTAATTATAAAATTAAAATTATACAATGTATATGTGCCACCCCCTCCCCCTATCAAAATATCGAAGATCCGTCCAATAAATAATATTGCATTATTAAATTCAATATTATTGGTCAATAATATATTATAAAAAAAAATGAGGGGAAAGTGTCCATTTACTAAATTTTCCATGTTACATGTACAAGTGCATTGCATTAGTACATAATATATAAAAACCATAGACATAAATACATAATAGCAGTGGCGTGTTGAACTCCTTTTTGGTGAGGAGCAAAAATGTATACAAGGTAATCACCCACCCACCCACCTCGATGTTTGTAACGGCATTTCCGACATAGCAAAAAAGTTTAAATTAAACATGTTTACAACATTTTCCTACATTTGTAACGATTTGTATTGTCGGATATGATATTTGTACTATATACCTAGTCACCTAGGCGGCTAGGTATTTTGTGGCAGGAAGCACACCCACCAACCAACAATTTTTAAGGAGCAATTGCTCCAAAATAATACCTTCGACACGTCGCTGCATAATAGAAATTAGAATTATTAATTATCATGATTTATATTTTATGACTATAATAAAAACACGTTTTGCAATCGTTCCTCGCCATCATATAGGATTCCTGTCTTTTGTTTATAGATAATATACTATATACAAGGTTAAGTATATTATCTATGCTTTTGTTCCTCAATTTTTTTTTCAAGTCAACTATTATAATAATTTACAAATTTTACATTTTGTTCCTATTTAGGTACATTTGTTTCAATGAACATTTGCCGAAAAAATTTTATGGACATTTTTCCATAAAACATTACTCCCAATTATATCTTTTCACAAAATATACCTTTGTTCAATTGTTTATTTTTTCTACCAAACACGTAATGTAAAAAAAATATCTTCTCTACATCGTGACAAGACATTTGGAACACAATATGCACATACGCACATAATAATGTATGGTCTTGCCGTCTTGGAGTAAACATTAATCAGAAAATAAATGAGCGAAAAAAATTTGATTATTTGAACTACTTTTTTGATTTATGCAGATACCAAACACTATAGTATTTGCTGATAATTAAGCATAGGCGTCAGCAAAAGGAGGCTATGTAGCATATTACATTTCTGGTATATAACATATTATATTCTAAAAATGTAACTATAACAAAAATTACGGAATGGGTCTATAACCAGCTTAGATCCCCTTCCCCATTTTACGCCTGTGTACTTAAGGCAACCGGTATTCACAAAAATATATTGTATTTTTTATAAAGTCATATCATACAAATGTTAGTTAAATATCAAAAAATAAAAAATAAATATCAAAATATAAATAAAATTCCATGTACAGAGCTAAACATTTTTAGTATCAATTAAACATTTTAAATATCTAATTTTGTAAAATTTAAACTTAAAATATCTATTGAAAAAAACATTGCTTATATAACTTTAGGTTAGAGTATGAAATACTTAAGAGAAACCTTGTATTCAATTTTTAAGCTTTTTGACCGAGTGAAAAAAGTTATAACAATTCCCATTAAAAAAAAAACTAAGGTGTCTGTCATCACCTTATAAGACAGTCAAAATGCTTAGATTTCCCCCTAGGTACAGCAACTAGATAGCCGTCTCCTTGTCATCGAAGTCGGCCGCCATTTACAAAGCCGTCAATGTTTACAAAGTAATATTATACCTAATAGTAAATATGTACAGATAAACATCTATGTATATAAATAAATGTAAACATTGCCTGCTTTGTAAATGGCGGCCTGTTTCAATATTAGTCACAACTGTAGTACAATGACGGCTATCTAGTTGTTGTATATAGTATATATCTATGGATTTTCCTCAACAGTATCTTTTCTGATAGGAAAGTGAATCTAGTTGGTAATTTGGGGGGGTCAAAATTAAGGAAAAACGGGAATTTTTGCGCAAAATGTGTTTTTGAAAAAATCGATTATGGTTTTTGGTGCAACTCTTTAACAAATGACTGTAGGTACATGAATTTTTGAATAAATGTTTATATTAGCATTTTCTATACACCATAATATTTTCCAAAAATGTTAACTTATTTTGAGCTGTTTACGGACATTTTCAGTTTCCATTGTTTTTAGTTAAAATCTAAGATTTGAAAATGTAATACGAGATTTCTCGTAAGTTTGTCTACCTTTATCAAAAAATAAATGTCTACAGACTACAAGAAATTCTTATTAAATTTTTATGAGTGTTTGAAATTCATATTTTTACAAAATATGATATTTACTCTATTTCTCATGTACCTAACGATTTTCTTATTTAATTGTAATTAAAAAACGAATGACTGTAGAGTGTATAATGTATAGGTATACTTGAAAATTTCACTGAATGTTTATATTAGCATTTTCTATACCTACACGATATACCATTCAATTTTGAAAATAATTTGACTCTTTTATAGTTGTTTACGGACATTGTCAGTTTTCAATTGTTTTAGTTTTTTTTTCTATACATATCAATAATATTGTATTTGTTGGGTAAAAAAGTGTGAAATATTAATGCAAGGCTCCCGATATAGTGATATATTGTTACCATAGCAGTTGAAAAATATTAAAAATATCTATTCACAATTTTGTTTTATAAGCATTTAAATTTCAAATTTTGACAAAATTTATCACATTTAAAATTTAATAATATATTTTGTAGTTAAAAATTTATAAAATGTTCAACTTTTATAGTTAAGGATTGCAAATTTAAAACAAGATTCTACGTAAATAGGTTATATATAAATTGCTTTATTCACTTTCATATCATCAAATATAGGTAGGTACTTAGTTATATCATAGGCTGACTGATTGTTTTCGCTCAAAATCGTTTTTCTTATACAATGATATCATATCATTGAATTCAAATTTAACACCATCCATTACAGTGACCCACTTGTAACCTACTGTACAGCAGAGTGGTTCCACGACATTTGATCCGGTAAATAATATCAGGCAACAAATGATCCGCGTCACTATAGATCCAGTGCAGAAATATCCTGTATTCAAATTAACCGGGTTAAAAATATCCGGTATTTTTTAATAACTAAAGTTATTGACTCTAAAAATATAAAATATAAATGTAGGTATAATAATTGTAGGATAAATATAATTGTGTTCTTATGAGAAATAAATAATATAAAATCAAAATTATTGATAGTCCAAAAAAATATATAATTTAAATATAAATATAAGTATAATAATTGTAGGATAAATAATATAAAATAATTGTTTTTCTATGATAAATATATATAATTTTTTTTTTTATTTTTAGAAGAAAATATACAATCTATCGTGATGATAAGTTTTTAATGAGTGGATTTGGATGAGATGATAGACAGTAATGAAATTTTTTATAAAAATGTTTAGCTTATATATTATAATTTAATGATTAATGATTAAAAATTGAAATTATGAGCAATAAATTTTAAGTAATTTAATATATCACCTCTTTGGTAATTTAATACAACATTTTCTAGTCGCTGGTCCAAATCTTTATAATTTTTGCTTTTTGATGCATGGCTTTCTCCTAAATTAATTTTTTCTATTTTAGCTTCCACCAAGTTTTGTTCAGTTTTAATAAAATTAATAAATTCGAGCGGCATATTTAATTTTATTAAGGTATTGATGTGTTGAAGTTACAGGTATTGATGTGTTGTGTTAAAATGTTGTAGTGTGTATTTATACAACACGAAAACCAGAAAACCAGACAACGGTTATCGTTGACACGGGATATTTTTGATGCCGGTTATTTTGTCGCCGGGTTATTATCTACCGGATCATTTGTCGTCGGATATTATTTATCGGATCAAATGACGTGTCACACAGCAGAGTAACATCCACTTACTCATTTTTTTTTTGTTTAATTTTTAATTTGATCCCAAATAAGTATCAACTATATAGATACACTTTCCTACCACCAAAAATATTTATGTAAAAAATTTAAAAAATTTTACTGCCCGGTGATGACAAACACAACAAAAAACACATAATTGTAAAATCAATACATTCATCGTTCGCTACGCTAAGCGTCTAAAAGTATGTATATTTGTACATAAGTCATAAATTATAACCTGGCGAACTCGCTCTGTCGTATGTAAGTTTCGAAAGTGCCTACAGTCTACACCAGTTCACCGGCTACCTCGTAATTGTGTAGTCTGTGGTCAGTGTCATGAATGTGTTAAATACTTAACTATCTTATCTGTTAACTAAACTCCTCACAAGACCAGTTAACATGGGAAAAACCGGATTTAGATGATGAACTTATCGTGAGCGGAGTAGTATACTAATTCAAATTCCAATTATATGTTTTAGTATTCTACTACAAAAATTAAACATGACGTGTTTGTGTTAAACTATGTTAAACTATTTTACTATGTAGCCATGTAGGTACCTATATATTTTGTTCACTAGTATTCACTAGCATTTATTTTATTTTATTTGTTTTTATTTTAAAGAAACAAGGCCTCGACTACACGGGTCATTGGCCGCAAATTTGCTTACACTCAAATAGTCAAATTAATGCATTATAAGTAAATAATTTTAAATATATAATAAGTAACAATGTGAGTTAGGTAATAGAGAGGAGGGAAATACAGAAAGATAAGAAAAAAAAAACATTATGATTTAGGTTAAAATGTTAAATGGTTTTGAATAAATTGGTGTCTCTTATAAAACTAAGTGTACTGTAGATGTTGAGAGGTTCATTGTTGAGACATTCTGAGATGGTTCTTGGCATGTTGTATTTAGTTCTTTCATCATTAAATTGGCGACATTCTAATAGCAGGTGTTTGATGGAGATTTCGAATCCGCAGGTGATGCATGGTTCTGGGTCAGTTTTGTCCATGAGATGTTTGCATTTATTAATTAACTTTGATTGGTTGTTTTATTGTGTATTACTACTTTTACAATGGGAACTTTTAAGAAAAAAAAAAGTAGAAGGATAATTTGGTATATATATAGGGCAGGGGTCGCCACCAGTCAATCGCGATCGACTGGTCGATCTTTCTAGAAATATAGGTCGATCGTTATAAAAATTAATTTTACCATTATCGGTCGATCGTGTAATAAATAATCGGATAATATGGATTGCTATATTGTATTCTAGGAGTTTACCATTATCGGTCAATCGTAATAGTCAGAATTTTTTTTTTAGTCATTTGAAAACAAAAGCCTCGGCGACTAAGGGCCATTGACTACAATAAATAGGTAGTCAGAATTATTGTCAGTAATAACTCGAATTATTGTCTGTTAATTAGTCTTCACGTGGAAGTGTGCAAAGCCTATAAGTTTCGTATATTACGTTCCAAATTTATTTAGAATTTACAACAAATAAAATGACCTCTTTTTTTTTTGCTCATAAAACAAATCTCTACCTAAAGACCTAAATTCTCCTAGATGTCGATCACCTGGGACTAAAAATTTCAAATGTAGCTCACTTGTTTGAAAAGGTTGGCGACCCCTGATATTGGGTGATTCTTTTATCATTGAATACTCATTATTTCAAGAAAAGTACCTAAATGTTTTTGAAAATATTATTTTACAATTTACATAGTTTCAAGTCGTTTACAAAACAACAATTTTATTAAAAAATTATATTTTCAAATATTTTTTATCCTTATAATTTTTTAAGTTTTGTGCTTTTTTGAATGATAGCATAGTGTTAATTTCATATTCCAAAGCAAAATATTTTGTCTAAGTATTTCAAACATAATAATCGAATTTAGGGCAAATAGTATAATTATGAGTTATAACTTATAAGTATTTAAAGTTTAGATGATCGTCAGGCGGAGTACTGGACAAACATTTCGCGGGGTAACCCCTTACCACTCCCCCTGCTCATCAAAACTTTAAATACTTATAACTCATAAACTACTCGCCCTAAATTCAATTTTATTCGACTTTCTATAAGTCTACACACTATTTCAAATCGCGGACCACGATGACACGATGTAGATAATGTATTGTGTCATGGACAAAACCAAAGTAAAAACACCGTGTTGAATTATTTTTGTTTCCATGTGATTCGTAAAGGTTATTATTTATTTTGTCATGCTCAAGATAAAGATAACATTTTAATATTTTTGTTCAAAGTTGAAACTGATAACCCAATCATAACAATAATGAATAAACTAGAAGAAGAACTGAAGATTGAACTCGGAACTACCTACAGTCAATAATATTTTTTTCGACTTAAGTTTTAAGTTTGAAAAGTTTTGATTCATTGACAAGAGATTTAATCGTGCATTCGTGCTATCATCTTACAACATGTAAGTTATGGTCTTGCTACATTTAATCATCAAAGTAATGAATTTCGTATTGCATCCCTGATAAATAGGCTATCTTTCGTACAATGATGGAAGAATGTGAGGTGTTGAATTTAAAGTAGAGATAAATACTATTATAGTTGTTAGGTAAAATATATTTATTCTAAACACAAGTTTAAAATGAATATAAAATTATTTAAACTCTTCATGTCATATAATTGTTAATTTGACATGACGTTGCTTAGGACTCTGTGATGATATACATCTGCTAGGTATCTAAAAAAAAATTCTCTTGAGAGCTTTCTATTATATGGTATTCCTTTCTTGTTGAGTTGTTTGCCCTATCCAAATGGACACAGTATGATATCTCGTTTACGTTTACTACAGCTTATCATAAGTTACTATCTAATATTAATTTACTTCCCGTTAGATTAATTAGGGATGAATATCAATGGTTCCCGATATGCAAATAATGTAATAATATAATATATATTGATTTAAATTGTTAGTGCTTATCGTTAGTGTTATCATTAGTGCTCTATAAGATAATGACTTGTTAGATGATATAATATGTATCTCACAGAGTCACAGTATTCCTCAGGCCTAGCTTAGTACATTTTAATGTGACTTAATGTATGCATATAGTTAATTTAGCTGTTGTTTTAATTACTAAACTATGTGTCATGTGAGTTCATAAGACCATAACTACTATAGTACAAGTTTATTTGATTATGGTTTGAATGTATATATATATATAATATGTATACATCTAAGTTTAATCTTGGCTATAAATCCTTAAAATTATGTATATAGTTCAAAATAAAGTTTTTTTTATATTTTGTAGGTCGTCATCATCCAGACATTACGCTAGATCAAAGGATTTATATGATAACAAGAAGAATACTGATGAACAAAGAAAACATAAACAAGATAGACATTCATCAAAAAAAAAATCTAAATCAAAACATAAGAGTAAAAGAAGGTAAAATGTGTTGATTGATATTACTAAATAGTAAATAATGTATGATTAGGTAAGGCATCTTAATTTCTTAAAAATTAATAATTTTATAATGAAACAATTTAGCAATTTAACTCTAAGAAATAATTATTATAATATTCATTAAATTATATGAATAAAATATGGCATTGTGTTTTAAGTAAGATGTATTTAATCATACATATATTTTATTTATATTTATAAAACCTCTTGATGATGCTAGTGTAATTATGTATACTTAAACAGTCACAATATAATTAGCTTTTATTATTAAATGTAAATAATATGTAAAACCTAACAGTCATGATGTACATAACATGATATTATGGTTTTAAGTTTTAACTAATACGGCCTTTGCCAGTTGCGTGACTAAGTGACTTAGTATGATGTAATGCCATCAGTTAAAAAAAGGTTTTATGATAACTTTATAATATGGGTATGCACACTACATTGTTACATATTGCTCAGACTTGAATCAAATACAGATTAAATAATCATGCTATATTATAAACAACATGTATAAATATCCTGTTAACAATATATTTTTATGTAAATACAGGTCATCATCAAGTGACTCATCGTCAAGCAATGACGAGGCAAAATTACTGCAACGTCTTCAACAAGAAAGACTTAAAGTTGCCGAAGAAAGAAAACAGCAAAAAGAATTAATTAAAGGTATGGAAACACCAGAGGAAAAGCGGTTTAGGCGTTTGATGAAAAAAACA
The DNA here is from genome assembly GCA_949089665.1 of Macrosiphum euphorbiae. Lineage (NCBI taxonomy): Eukaryota > Metazoa > Arthropoda > Insecta > Hemiptera > Aphididae > Macrosiphum > Macrosiphum euphorbiae. The sequence goes on along the minus strand of CARXXK010000001.1, from coordinate 92,085,064 downwards.
GCTAAAGAAAGAAAACGTAAAGAGCTAATGGGTTGGGATAATGATTACCTACATTATACAAATGCTGACAATCCATTTGGAGATGCAAATCTGCTTTCTACATTTGTATGGGATAAAAAAATGGCCAAAGATGGCTTGGTCGGTGTTAGTCATGAAGAACTAGAATTAAGAAATAGACAAAAAATGGAAGAAAACAAACGAGAATTAGAAAAAGTGAAAAAACGACGAATGGAAAGAGAAACGGAAAGGCAACAAAGGGAAGATGAGATGGCATTATTACAAAGAAGTAAAGAAGCAGCACAGTTTAAAGAATGGGAAAAAAGTGAAGATCAGTTTCATTTACAGCAAGCTCGTTTGCGTTCTACTATTCGTATTGAAGACGGAAGAGGTAATATTAATTCAATAAATATACCTGACATTAAAAAAAAAAATCTACATAAATAACATGTTGACTTTTTTGTTTATTTTTCAGCTAAACCAATTGATCTTCTTGCCAAGTACATAAGCACTGAAGAAGAAGTAGATGCTGTTGAAATGCACGAACCTTATATTTACTTAAATGGCTTAAAACTCAAAGATTTAGAAGATCTTGTTGAAGACATAAAAGTTTACATGGAACTTGAAAAAGGAAAAAACTTTGACTACTGGAATGATATAACGGTTATTGTAGAAGATGAATTGCATAAAATGAGAAGATTACAAAAACAATCAGCTTTCACGGGTAAATGTTATATCTTCTTGAAAAAATGCTTTCCAATCATAAAACTCCATGCTCAATAAATTCTATATTGTAATTTTCAATGTCTTACCAATACTCAATAATTCATTGCTATGCGACTCTTAATGTTATAGTGGTAAAAACTGTACAAATAATTAATAACCATGCACTTTTAGTTAATTATTAATAGAGCGCGGATTTTTATGCACTAAAGGTGTCAAAGTATGCCATATAATATGCAGTCAAAATTGTAAAAATATGCAAGAATTAACTTAAAATTGTGTAATATTTAAAAAAATTCACCCAAAAATAATTAAAAACAAATTAAATAACTTATAATTATAGATATCTACTTAATAAACAAAGTACAATAAACCATTTAAAAATTTATAATTTATAATTTAATGTTATTAAAAACATGAATAGTCACTGAGTGCCTACAAAATGTATTTACAATTTGTAAACATTACTGAAGAAAATCCCAAAAATGTGAAAAAAAAAATATGTAATTGTATAAATCCGAGCTCTACTTATTATTTGTTCAGTACTGCAACAAATGGGTGTGCTAAATGTGCAAAGCACACAGGCCTCCAGCTCTAGGGGGAGGGGAGTCAGTATTTTTACTATTATTGAGCTATTTATAGACTATCAAATTTTTAAACTTTTTAGTTTTTTTCCTATAAAATATATAAAGTCGTGTCAAACAGCTTAAAAATGAAATAATAAGTTCGTAAAAAGTTATTTTAATAGTAGTTTAAAAGTAAGTATTAAGTGTATAACTGTATACCTGCCTACAAAAAAACATGATTATTTTAGCCTTTAACCCATTAGCGCCGAAATTTTTTTTTTTATTTTTTTTTATTTTTTTATTGGTCAAATTCCCAATGAGAAATTAGCTTCTAAAAATAGGTCTACCTATGTTGCCATATGGCAACGCACGGCGCTAATGGGTTAAAGTTTAATTTTGTTAAAAATTCATCAAAATCACAAATATTTTTCAACTACTGAAGTTAAAAATGTATAAAATGCTCAATGTTTCTCATAAGGAGCTAATATTCTAACCAAAAACTCTAAAAAATATATTAATACAGTTTTTTATTATAGACATTTAAGTTCAAAAATGGATAAAATTAGATATTTAAAATTTAAATGGAGAATAACGATGTTAGTGTTATTTTATTTCTGTTCGTTATACATTTATTCCTCGTAAATATTAAATTTTATATGCCAAATTTGTAATTAGAAAAAACTTTTCTTACGTGAAATGGTTAAAAAAAAATTCTCTATCCGAATATGTAAAAATAATTGATGTTACCATTTAAAATAAAGTAAGTTGTATTGTGCATGCACATATTGAAAGTGTTTGAAATTTATCTGAAAATGTGTATTTAAGTACTATCTGTCATTCAGCGAAAACCCCATTTCAATACAAGGTCATTAAACTGAAATATTTAGTGGTACCTCTTAGCCTGAACACACTGTATACATGGTTAAAAATTAAAAATTTACTGTTGTGTGGTTAGACATTAGTTTTATTTTGTTTTATTCAATTTGTAATAGAAATATTAGGCTCCAATACATATAATAACTTATCATAATATATCACATATACATTTTAGTGTTAACATTTTTGTACCATCAAAAATATTATATATTGATTAATTTTTATATTTATAAACTAAATATAATATGTTTAGCTGTTGGCCGAAGAGAAGGAATTCATCAATCAGTAGCTCACGAAGTCGCCCATATTTTCCGAGGTAAAACTGCTGAGCAGTTAGACCAACTAAAAACTCAAATTGAAAAAAAAATCAATAGTAAAGCTGAAGGGGTTGATATTGGGTATTGGGAAACTTTACTATCACAACTAAAGGGTATGCATGATTAATAATGATTACTATTGATAAAATTACATTTTTTTTTTTTATGAAAAGTTTGTATTTAAACTGGCTAAGTATTTTAATAATATTAATATATATAGCGCATGTTGCCAGAGCACGACTTAGAGATCGGCACCAAGATAATTTAAAGAAAAAACTTGAAGTATTGAAAGCTCAACAAAAGATGGAAGATGCTCAATTTGATCCAGAAGAAGGAAATAGTAGTCGGAAAATCCGTCCACAATTGACTAAAGTTAATGAGCCATCAAGTCAAGATCGACCATCAACCTCTACCGAAAAATCTCCCTCAAGAAAAGAAAAAATAGAAAGTTCTGGGGACGATATAAGGTGAATTTAATATTTAAATTTATTCTTGTGTTTTAACTAACATTATAATTTATTTTTAATTAGTGATGCTGAACAAGAAGCCAGAAATATTATAGAAGAATGTGCTGCAGATTATGATGCTTGTGGGTATAGCCCTGTATATATTTCTCCTAATAGCGTAGAACTTGGCACTTTAGTTGTATCAGAAATAGATGACGAAAAACGCCTGACTTTTGCTAGACTGCAAGTACAAGGCACGGGGACACGTATTGAAGTAAGCTTATCACATGTAATAAATAATTCAAAAGTGGTAATTTCATGTTGTTTGTATGAACTATGATAATAATATAAATTCAAGACTTTGAAAAACGTATGACATTAGTTGTCATAAATAACTGTACATTGACTAACACATTAGACAGTTATATGATTCTATGTTTATTGACAGCTACTGAAATTTGATGCCAATTGAATAGTAATAAGGCTATTTGTTTAGATATTTATCGAGGATAAATAAAATGAGTAAAAAAGTTAATTTATATCCATAAATAATATATGGCAAAAGTCAATCCTTAGACACACAATAATATATAATATACAGTCAATAAATAATATGTGTTAAAATAATCTATCAAAAAAAACTTTTTGTCAATATTCATTCAAATTAATTTATCTTTCCTTATGAATAACATATTTTTTACAGAATGTAATGGCTGTTGAAGAAATGGCTTTACAAAAAGAAGCAAGAAAAGGTATGACCAATGAAGAGGCTGAATTTTCAGTCGAAACTGAATTGGATCATCAAGTATACTTATGGTCGGATAAGTATCGACCACGAAAACCTAGATATTTTAATAGGTAAGCAATAGAATAAATCGTATTTTTTTATAAATGTTTAAATTATTATAAAATGTTGTATTAAAATTAATTTAATTTACATAGGGTACATACTGGATTTGAGTGGAATAAGTACAATCAAACTCATTATGACATGGATAATCCTCCACCAAAAATTGTTCAAGGATATAAGTTTAATATATTTTATCCAGATTTAATAAATAAAGGTTCAACTCCACAATATTTCTTGGTAAATTCAAAACAACAATTTAAAATTTATACCATATTATTTATTTTAAATATTAATACTTTTGTAGACTGCTTGCGGAGATAACCCAGAATTCGCAGTCTTGAGATTCCATGCTGGTCCTCCATATGAAGATATTGCATTCAAGATTGTAAACAGAGAATGGGAATATTCCTATAAAAGAGGATTTCGTTGCCAGTTTCATAACAATATTTTTCAGCTATGGTTTCATTTCAAGCGCTATCGATACAGAAGATAATTTCAATTATATACCTTTTTTTTTATCATTATGTTTGTACATAAATTAATTAAACTACAACTACTCATTAATTTGTTTATTCATTAATCATTAATGAAAATAGACTATTTAAAAAAATGTAAAAACTTTAAATTTTCTATTGGTGTATTATATTATGTGAACATAAAAATAATTGCCTTTAACAAGTTGAAACTAATATTTTGTCCTAGCTGGAGAAGAAATATTGCTGGAACAAATTAGTTTCTTCTTAAAAATGTGATTAAGTTTTCAATTCATCCATACTAAGAAATAGTATTATAAAACTCAACAATATAATACTTTAGCTTTTTGCAAAAAAATAGCTACTGTTTTATTATACAATGCATACAATATTATTTTATAGTTTTTTACAACCTTTTTGAAATTCACGTATATTATTGAGTTAAAATTTTAATTATTTTAAATATTATACAACTTTACTTTTTGAATGAACATTAATGAAATTATAAAAAAATAAAAATATGTATTACCATTTTTTATTTTTTTCATAGAATTGGATAATTGGATTCAATTGTAATAAAACAAACTATTAACTATAAACTTGTAATATCAATTACATTTTCTACTGATTGAAACACATCCCTATGAAACATTAGTTAAGTATTTGTCTTCATAACATTTAACCTGATTATCACTTCTTTAATCATTTATGCTAAGAGTCGAAGTCTAAACATAATAAATGATTTTTTTAGACTAGATGTAAAGTATTATTTTAATCTATATGTGTTCTAAAGGTCAGATAGCTCTTGGTGATGGTCACAAAATTATATTTCTAGTTAAGAATAATATAATCAAATAATATTATTTATTTTATTTAATATGCGGGTACCTACTAAGTACAAAACAAGAATTTTTACTAAAAAAAAATAATGTAGTACTTAATACTTATATAGAAAAGAATCAGTTCTGTGCTCAGTATTTTATATACCTATCATATAAATGTGTACAAATTAATAAGTAAATCTATAAAACTATTTAAATCAATCAAATGAAATCTTGCCACTTAAAATGTGTAAACTAAACAAACTAGAGACTAAGTGAGATTTAAATTTTGAGTATGAATATACATACCTACTTAATAGTACCTATATATATACAAATATTTATATATAAAAGATAGATTTTGTATCATTATCTTTCAATCGTACTTACTATACACCGTAAGTATGTAACACTATACGTCTATATCCAAGGTTGGGCAGTTAAAAAGTTAAAGTTAAGGTACTTTTAATTAAGTTACATAACGAGTTACTCTTTTTTTCGAAGTAACTTCTAACTTAACGATACAATAAGATAACAAGTCCCATCTCTTTCTGGGAAGGCAGCTGTCCACACTACCTCCCCAAGTATTTACGCCTATATTAATTATAAAATTAAAAAAATATTATAATTTATAACCATACCTATATCAAAATACATACCCAGCTCTTTTATTATAACAGCAGCAAATAGCGATCAGTAATTCTACCTAGGTACGTTAATAATATTAATTATGTTCATTGCGGTGCAGTGTGCCGGTATATATTTAAAACTTTATGCCTAATTGTTAAGTGCCAATTTAATTAGGTAGTCTTACTGGAGTGGCTCTTTTTTTTATAGGTAGACTTTGCTTAGTCATCCTGCTTCTTACCCAAGTTTTTAATCTAATAAACAATGGTCAATAATCAAACTAGGTAATAATAAGAACAAAAGCAAAGACTGATTGTTAAATAAACGATTTACTTAAGTACCTAAATATTAGGCTTCTTTAACGATATATTATTTTTGAATATCGATATCGTTTTGTTTTGTGCGATATTGAATCGTGATATGGAAAAAAAATTTAGGTATCGATATTCCGATATCTCTATGACTATCATAATTGCCAATAGTCAATTGACTAGGTAGTACGAAACTACGAAATATCGATATCGTTGAAGAAGCCTACCAAATATAGTTTATTTTAAAGTTACGTTAGTATAAAACTATAAAATACTTTTATTCACACATTATAGTTTTTACTTGGTTCCTATTTTGGTAGGTAGCTGAATAGGTACCTATATTACATGTTAAGAGTTACCCTTGTCCACAACAAAATTTAACCGATAAGTAATAACACTAAATAAAAATTGAAGCATGATAATATTTGATTAGAGTTTGGGCTGTATAAAGCTTCTCCTAGTAGATGTGGTATGTGGTGTTTGTTTCTCGAGTCCTCAAACTTTAAGCATTCAGTTAGTAAATGTATTATTATAATGATATTTGAGTTTGTTGTTAAATAAGATATTTATATTTTAAAAAAATAGAAAATTTTTTACTCAAATATTTTTTTTTAAATTTTGCACGATAACAAACTTGTTTATACACCTTACTTGTTGACAATATATAATTATTGAATTATTATTTATAATTTCTTTCCAAATAAATGCAGTAAGTACGCATTATAATATGGTTCAAACTTCAAACCATATATTATAAACTTATAAGTAATAAGTATACCTACCTACTTATTGTATCAGGTATCGACGTATCGTAAAATTGTACTAGGTAGGTACTCACCATATAGGTACTACCCATACTGGTCGAATCTACATAATTTTTCAGGGGGAGGGTTCAAAAATCAAAATATGACGTAATTTTAGTCGTTACTAAATTTAAATTTGGAGATTTGGTTAAATATGAAATTATAACAAGATTTATTACCATTTATGACTAAAAATTAATTATATTGGTATCAAAAATTATTTTAAACATTTGTGAAATGTTGAAAAATTCTTTGTTTTGGGGGAACATTTTTTCGACCTTTTCGACCTCCTCATAATTACACGGGCTTGACAGTACTTTCCTAATGTGTTATTATATGTGATAAGTATATCACCTATCATGTTTTATAATATTAAAATAAATTATATTTATAAATCTATTATTTTATTTTAGTCAAACATTGAATGAAAAAATTACTTGCACCTACTTCAATATTTATTAAACATATACGTTTGTACTATTATGCTAATTGTATCAAACATGTTAGATTTTGTACCTACCATCTGATATATTATATTTATATTATATTATACCTATATCTGTTAATTGAAACATTTGTAATACGTTAGCATGTCATGTAAAGTACCTATAGATATGAATGTATGATGTAAAGAATTTTAATAAATATTTTTTGCACAAGACCAATACTTATAACTTATTAAGTAGTTACTCTAATGAAATTGTATTTATTTATAATATAAAATTAGTTATTAATTCTTAGTTAGGTTACAATTATTTTCGATCATAAAAGTATTATAATATTATTAAATACCTAGTTAGTCATATAGTTATTAATCATCTCATATCTAAAATTATTTATTAAATTACATAAGTACCTGCAAATTATAATAATATTTTACATTTTAAGTTAATACACGTAAATACTTTAATCTTAGTATTTTATATATAACGATAGTGGGAGTAGGAAGTAAGTGGGTTTAGTGGGTAGGTCGTGGGTGTCTATATAAAAGAAATGGGAAGCAGTGATAAATTATTGTAGCATTCGAAAAACAGTAAAAATAAGACAAATAGATGCCTATCGGATGACATTGATAACTTTTACGACTACAGGTAAATAAGATAACACTTTGCAATTTATTGTACACAAACTTTATGTTACCTATATATTTATTTAATCCAATATTTACTGCCACTTATCGAACATATTTTTCCTCAAATTATTAACGTTATAAGTTTATTGTATATTTTATGATTACTATGTGTATTATCGATCTTGTTATAACATGTAATACATACGTTGACACATTTTAAATTAAATAAATTAAAAAAAGTGATGCCCTACAAATGTTATCCTGGGTGGACCATAATATCTTGTAAATTCTTATGGCACCACTACCCAAAACATATGTATCAATAACTTGCATTTTTGATTATGAAGTCGTTAGGTGATCATCATTATAAAAATATACAAATCACAAAAGAGACATTTTTTTTTAAAAAACGATTCATTTATTTGTATGTATTTTTACAGTCATAAGATTCATTGACTCTTCGGACGAGTATTGTGCATACTAATTTACCTTTAAAGTACCCATACTAACGCTGATATGCACGAAAATAAAAAAAATTTAAATATACCTAGTTCTCTTATTATTAACCCCGAACTCGCTGAGTGCACTCTACAATGATAGTTTATCGTTTATAGTATGATTAAAAGCCTAATTTATTTCACGTGAATTGTTTGTGAGCAGACCGATGGATCAATAGGAATTTAGAGCATTTAAATATTATACGGATTACGGTATTGCGTAACGTTACTGCTAGTAGACTCAGTCTGTGACTGACGGAAGATTATACCTGCTAAAAAAATCGGTGTTTATGGTTTGGGCTTTTGCCCTTTGAATAGGTTTATTAATATTTTATTGTTGCTAATAATCTACACTTTAATATCATCCATTTACATTTAACAAACTATATCATCAAAATCAAGATGGCTCTGTCCATCCTACACACGTCTCCACCAACTGCGATAGAGCTCTACCCTCTGTAATACAATGGTGAAATAAACACAACCTGGGAACCTGAAGGGAGGGAGGATCTTAACTGTGAAATAACAATAACACAATTTTAACAATTATGTGTGTTAGGTTTAGACAAGTATAGGGCCCCAACAAATTGAAGGTATTAAACGCTTCCCGCTTCCCCCGATGATTAACCCCTATGGCCTATATACGAACGTAAGGCGTATATCATAGGTTAAAGAGGTCTACATTTATCTTTATAAGAGCACTATGGATATTGTGCCATCGATTGCTTTTAAGATATATTATGTGTGGTGTACGATAGTGCTTCAGCGTTTGAAAGTTGTTTAGTAATTGATTCTTGTGTTGTATTGTATGTAGGGACTTATTTCAATTGTAAACCTGACAACTGTCATAATCATTGCGCGCACTGCAGTGTTTTTATTATTTTTCTGTATTAGTCATTTGTCCATGTTCTCATTTTTCAATATATTCTATTTATTACAAAACTTGCAGATGACTATATAATCGAAATTGATCAAATATTTGTTCATTACCTAAGTTAAATTTACTTCAGTGTTTATGGCAAATAGGTACGCGAGAACAACCATAAAATTATTCACGTTTTATTCACATATATATACTTTCCACCAGTAGGTATATTGATAATTTTTTTATTGACTATATATTTCTATTTTCAGCAGTGAAATGATATCATTCTGTTATTGTTTTTTCATGTACAAAAGGAAATCTTATTATGTGTTTCAGGTTCGACGAGTCTGAATATTTATGATTTAAAGTTATGATAGTGGTTTTCAATGATTATTTTAGGGATATATGATATGGCAGTGTCATATCTGGGAAATATATTATTTTTTCTTTCGTCTTATAGTGTTAGAAAAAATCGTGGTAAAAAAGCCCAATATTCTTAAGTCCCTATAGTAGAAAAGTTCGGTATCCTTAAATTAAATTACTAAATGCTAAAAATGATTTATAAAAAACATAACAATAATTAATAGGTAGGTCTTGTTCTATAAAAAATTGAATTAATTATTCATACAAAAAAATATATATGAATTCATGGGTAAAACTCGACAAACTAGATCATTTAGATAAAAGCAATGGTTCTATATTGCAGGCACTCAAAAGTCGAGCAGTGTTTAAAGTCTAAAGAAAGTAGTTATACCTATCGGATATATAACTAACATTTTGTGATATTTCGGAAATATGCTAAATTATTATAGGAACCTATAACAAGATTTGGTAGTTGTTAATTTCGTCAGGTAAATCATTTAGTTAAAATTGTTATTAATACTAATTGGAACTTTAATATAGTTCACCACATTACAATTTTCCTTTTACCGTTTATATTAAAATGAGTTTCTTGATTTTTTATTTTAGATTCTGAGCGGAGCGATGAAGGTATTGATGTTACAATTATATTGTGTATTTTTAATTTTTATTTATGTCACTGTGTCGTGTTCGTGTATACACGATAATCGATAAATAGTCTAAATAATTGTTGGATTTTCATCTTCAGTAACTATTGTGATGGGAAAGTAAATCTAATTGATGCTTCGAGAGGTAAAAATCGTTAATTCCCAGCAGTGTTCTAAAACGTCGGTAAATAAAAAAAAAAATAAAAATAAATTAGTTTTTACAAAATCGATTTGGTTTTTTTTGGTGTATAACTAAAAAAAAAAAATAACCGTTGATTTTTGATTTTTTTATCAATTAGCATTTTATATAATCCATACGATTTTCAAAATATTTTGAATATTTTTGAGCTATTTATAGACATTTGAAGTTTTGAATTTTTTTTATATTAATATCGATAAAAAAATTTTCACTGGATTAAAAAGTTTTAAAATTTAACACAAGGTTCCTCGTAAGTTGTTTTAATGGCAGTTCTAAAATATTGATACATATCATGATATTTTTATAAGCATTTAAAGTTAAAATTTTTTCAAAATTCATCCAAACTTATTCCATTATTTTTATATTTTACCTACATAATTATTGATTTTTTAGAAGGTACAGAATTTTACTTTAGAATGGCAATATACAACTAAATAGTTACATTTTATAAATGCAGTATCTCTATTAGGTATTTAATTATGTTGTTTTTTATTTAAATGTTTCAAAAATATTAGATAATAACATAAATCATAGTATAATTTATTTGTGTACAATTATTATAATGTTAAGTAAATTGAAATAGAAACAATGACGTGGTTAAAAACATTTTCGGTGTACATACTGCAAGTCATTTTAGTCATGATCTTAGTAAACACGCAGCATGTGAGAAGGGAAATGATGAGTAATAACTATAAAAAAATACGCAGTATATCCATTGAAAATACTGCTTTTTTATTATGTAGAATAAGTAACATAATGTATTTTTCTTAGTTTTAGACAATATGATTTTTTTTTCTTACCTATATTGAAATAAATCTACAATCTATAAATTAAAGTACAATAAGTAGGTTTGATAAGTCACAGTAAAAATAGGTTATAGGAACATAAAATAATCTAATTTTTCAAAATTTGACTATTATTGTTTTTCTATTTTGGAGGGCAGTATAATATATATATATATATATGTACACTGCTGCCGTTAGGAGTATTGCGGTGCCCTTCACCCCCCCCCCCCCACACCAAGTTAAAGTAAAATTTAGTTTTTTAGTAAGATAAAAATATTATTATGTATTTTGTATTATCACTTTATTACATGATCATAAAATAAATACTTTAAAATAATTTACTTATAAAATAGCCGCTTGGGATTAATAAGCAAAATAAAATAAAAATAAAAATAATTTTAAATGTAATACTTATAAGTACAACTATAGTTAATATTAATAATATTATAACTTCAATTTTCTAGGTTATAACTTTTCATTAACTCTTTGGGCTAAATCATTTTCAATTGACAAAGTTGCTTTTGACGAGAGTCTATCATCTATCATCGTGGAACGTAATAATAAGTTAGAGAAACTTCGTTCACCGGATGCTACTGTAACTGGGATCGTCAACAATATTCTTAGAGATATCCAAGTATAAGGGAATATAATATATAATATGTATAATGTGTGTGACATGTATATCATAATAATTAATATGTACTAACTTATTTCATACTATATTATATTATTTATTATCATCTATTTAGGTAGTATAATATAAGTTGTAACTTATAAGTAACAGACTTTAAAGGTTGTTGCTGTTGATAATACAAGGGAGTGTGATGAATAATTGGTTAATCGTGCTATCGATGGATTTGGACATTCGTGCCGTGTATAATGTGTATAGGTAATGCAATTTTCCAATGACGGTTTTATGTAGGTACTTATAGCGTGTGTACAGTGTACAGGTTTACGTTCCTCCAGTAAATTTATGTATACGACGCGGAGTGGCCGGTATTAATCACTCTGAGTGGTGAAATATCTCATTTAACTATTTAAGGTACATTTAGTATATTATGTACTTATTTTTTTTTGAAAAGTAACATTTATATTGTTGTCAAAACGAGAACAAGTCCGTTTGCGGAACTTACTTTCCGGTAATCAGCATATTATTATCGACTTGTAATAATATTTTCAGAACGAACTACGAACTTTTAAATCGATTGTATCGACCTACTCGCGTGGTGGTTATCCGCCTGCATAATATATCATTATTAGGAGATGGGTTACCTATTTAGAGTGTCATCGCCATTTTATGAGGGACAAGACATGTAGGTTAGGTACCTATTATTACTGTCGTACTATAATATATAGAATATAGATACTAATTTGATGAATGACGAGCCCGCTCAAAAACTTAACATGGTTTACATTTTTTGGTTTCAGATAAAAAACTAACCTCGAGTATACCTACGTCGTATAATTGTCGTCGATACAAGTGTATACCTAAGTCACGATGATGGGCGCGTGTTTACTAGGAACACTGATCAGCTGTGACTAGGCGGTAGCAGCTGTATAAATGTATAATATAGGATATATTATATCACTATATATTATTATATTAATATATACATTTTCGGTGTCACCGTCCCTATATATATGTCGCGTACGTTCCGTCTACAACGAGGTAGGCACTGCAAATTTATGAAAATCTTATTCATACACAAGTAGTAGGTAATTCAGACATCCAGCCAAAGCACGACGCGAAATCCGTCCATCCGGGATAGTATTGTTGTTATTATTATTATAGTCATATATGTAATATTATGTATATTGTGTTTTTTTATTATCACTTATTTTTTTTTTGTATAAATTATTATGCGATATCGAATTGACCCGAACCCGGTTCGTCCGCGTGACCTCCAAATCGAACGGCGGCGGCAGTAGCGGTAGCGATGGCGGCAGCAGGCCGCGCCGGGAGATTGATATAATAATAATAATATTATTTTTCGTGTGGTCAGTTTCCCAAACGTCGTTGTGCGTGTACGCAACTACGCGCGTACGTACATGTACTACCGTTTACCACGTAGTACTGTCCGTCGTCGTTTTCAAAAGTTCCTCCAAGATTCCATCCCTCCTCTGTGACTACCCCTCAAACAGTACCAATAACAATAATTATTATTATCGTATTCGCGGACAGTGCGTGTGTGCGCGTACATATATATGTGCAGTTGGTTCTATTGTGGCGCGCATTTGGTATTTATTTTTTTTGCTTTTTTTGTTGTAATTTTTGCCTGGAGTGTCGTAGTTTTACTAGTGAAACAATCAATTCCTGCAGTCCAGCCAGTTGCCACCTTCAATTGTAATCACAGGTAATACTATCTCCCGCCGATTTAATAATTAATGTATAATTTGAATTGTTAATAAAATTTATCGACCCGAACACTATAGGTACTATTTTTGCCCGATATTGTACAACATTGTGTACAGCGATCAAGCTCTGAAAATATCCAGAATATATAATAAATATAACGTATCAAAGGTTAAAGCCATCTATTTTTTTACTCCGCATTTCTTGTTATTATTTTTGAGAAATATGCCCGAGTGCCGACGAATATAAGTCTATAAAACTTTGTGTCAGCTTAGATTTATTTAAATTTAACAATGTGCATCTATTTAACTTGTCTTATAACACTGACGTATCAAATAATAAGACGACGTAATATATAGGTTTGTTTATGTAAATATAAAGTTATTATACAGTTTGTGTATATATCGCAGTATTGCACTATTTAATGGTATATATGTTTAAATATATCATATGTTACGAATTATTTCAGAGTTGTAAGGTTAAATTTTAATTCAGTCTCGTATATTGTTTTATCAATTATTGGGCACGCACGTGTTAATATCTTCAGTGCAATGTTTCTGTCATAATTAATTTTTAAATAAATAATAAGATATTTTCAATTTAAGACATATTTAGTTTGAGAACTGAAACTCACTTAAAGAGATTATTTAATCATATAATATTTGTATACATATATTTTTTATAGATTAGTTTCGTTTCTTTTGATTAGTTTACGTTCTTTATGACAACTTTATAGATTATGATAAGTGAAAAAAAATGAATATTTATGATAATCATCGATAACCAATGGATTTTGAGAGCAAAACAAACAAGAGCAAGCACTGTTGGAGACAGGAACAGCGGCGCTTTCGACATTTTAATTTTTAAATAATACGAAGAAATATGAAAACGATTTTTCCTTTTGAAACCACATAGGTATACAGACATACTGATACCTAAAATATGTGTTTTCTGAATATCTGTAATATACTGTTTGAAGAACCCTAATTATATGTAAATTTTTACTTACCCACTATTCAAATTTGATTTAATTAATATCTGTAGTTATTACTGCTGTTAATGGTTTTATTATTTGAAAAGGTAGGTAATACATAATATTATTATGATATACCTACCATCTACGTATTATAGAATATAAAGCTACATGAATACTCAGGGACGGATTTAAAATTTAAATGATAGTTGGTAAACCATAAAATGTGCCTCTTACAAAACTTACCCGCGAGTCGTGACACATCTACCTTTTATAAAAAACTTTTTCGTGTAATATATGCAGGGGGGGCCATCATCGTTGGCATTTACCTAATAAACGACCGTTAAATTCAACACCATATTGATAGGTACCTACATTTATGAGAACTTTCTTTATTGTTATTTTTTAAATACTTTTCAAAAATTTATGGAATAATATTTTACAAAAAAATAGGTTACAAAGATTATTCCACCATTTTAAATAGTTAACATGTGACAAATATGTACACGCTGCATAATAATATAATGTTTAATTATTATACCTGTACGGTCGAATAATACTGGGCTACTAGTTTTTATATGTATTTCATGTTTATAAGACTCACGAATCATGATTATATACCGTATAGAACAATACAGTTGTGTTAAATCGTCTATAATTTAAGCTTTAAGCCACTTGGATTTGTTACAGTAGGGATTTGCAATTAGGTATATCCAATAGAGTTTTAAAACTATATTAATGATTGAATGAAATTAATAACATTATACAATCGTAATTCGTGTTATTGTTTTAAATGTAATAAATATAATAATGCATATAATAGTATGTTGTTTAGTAAGATTTTAAACATTACCTATATGGCTATATCGATCATATTATTTCAATAAAAGTACCTTGTTGTATTTTTTAAATGAAACTATTTGCATAGTCTACGCACTTTTATAAATTCGTATTTAATTATTACATTTAAACAAAACTATAAATAGGGAACTATAATAGTAATACGAATATCAACAATACATTAACTTAGAAAGGTACACGTTATCTAATTAACTGTTTATGATATCTAATAATTTTATTGGGATGAGTACCACTTAAATGATTTTTATTTAATTCAAACTTTATTTGTATACAATGTTTTGTATTATTGAAATGCTAAAAAAAAATATGCATTTTCTAGCTTATTTCCAGCCATTTTATTTATTACCTAATTTTACAATGATTCTGATGATAGAAAAACTGAGAGCGATAAAAATATTTGGTAATATTTTATAGTTGTTAGATCATATTACTGTTTACATTTTAGGTCTAATTAATAATTATTTATGAAAACACGACATAGACCTATATATTATGTAACTTTGTATGTACTCTTTTCAGTTCTCCATCTATGAAAAAAAATATCGTACAATTGTGAAACCATATCCAATACTGCCAAACTTGATGGATTAATTAGTGAATGGCTTATTATTATAAAAAACTATTTATTACAATTTAAAATGTTATAACGTATAAGTTATTATTGGTATAATCTGATTTGTACGGAGATGCACATAAACAATAATTTAGTACAACGTAAACGTAATAAGGAACAACTAATATAATCTAATGAGTAATAGTTATTGTTGTTGGGAAATATATATTATATTTTTTAAACAATATACCATCCATACAAATTAGACAGTTGTCTCTAGAGCAATTCGAATTATATTTATTTATTAAAATAAATTGTTATAACTTATATAACTAATTGGCATAAGCCACTATAATAATATAATACGATTTTTCAGTGACACACTAAAACCAGTTGAGTACCTATAGTTTAACACTTCGAATTAATACTAAAGTATTAGAACAAGTTTTTACATTAAACTTAGACCTTAGTATAGGTAGTAGGACAGTAGGTACAAAACTCATTGATACTTATTATTCAGATACAAGATTAAAGAAACTGACATCAAATACTATTATTATCTTGCTGATAAATATATTTTTCTTTGTCTATCAAAAAAATATTTAAAAGCTTGGGTTATATTATATTTAAATTTTTTTTGAATTTAAATAGGCCTAAATATATGTTAAGTATAATTATTTTCTTATATATTTTTTATATTCCGGATCAGCACAATTAATGTAAATGTATGCCGTATTAAGTATTGTTGATTACAAGATAACATATTCCAATATATAACCATTTAAACTGTTACTGAGGGCAATAAATTAAGCCTTGCTATATTAAAGCTGTATACAAAATATTAAATTATTTAAACTCACATATATTATATATTATATTTATAATTTATACATTCGACAAGGAACAACGATATTTATAATAAAAAAGACATTTTGGAAGAATATAATGTTGTTTTGTAATTCAACACAGTGACGTGGTTTGATAAAAGTTGCTATAAAAGCGTGAAGAGGATGTAAAAAGAAGAATGCTTAGAGCCAGAGAAATTGAGCCACTGTAATAATTATTAATTTCAACCGTTGACAATACAAATTAAGTTTATATAGTTAAATAGGAAAAGAGAATCTAACAAAGAATAATAAACGCATTTTGTTATCAAGGAACTTGATTACAGCTCTAAGGAATCAGAACACGGTGCTTTTCAGTTCATCATCGTTACATATTCGGTCCATAAAAAACAAGGTTAAAATAATAATAAAAAAAGATTTTAAGAATATATAATTTGATGTTAATGCCCATAATAGTGTACTTACTTTTTTACTTCAAATATTCTTAATGGTAATTATAATGCTGAACTCTGCGAACTCAGATCACAAAAATATAATTTATTTAGAAATTCTGATTCTATTTAAAATAAACCCATTATTATATTATGTGTTAATAAGCATATAGGTACAATTGAGTAAATAACATGTGTTTAGTGACCTTTACGTGTCACCAGTTAGCAGTTAATAGTTGTAGATAGGTAACAATAGTGGGAAACCGGAAGGAAAGCCTACCAGGTTAGGTAGTACCAGGTATGTTGTTAAAAAAATGATTTTGTTTACGTTTTTAAAACGTATTCAATTATTATTTCAATGTGGTTTTCAATCGTTTTAATAAATCAAATATATTTTTAGTGTATAGAACTATAGAATTCATACTAAAGATATTTAAACAAGTTGAACTGGTTTTGCAGAAAATATGGCCTTCTAAGATAAAACTTTGTTTTTATCGAAGAATCATTGTAATTGTTTGTATCTATAGTTTATCTATAGTTTTTAAATCCAGTCGATGACAAGTTTATCCATCAAGTTTCATTTGCAAAGTAAGAAATATTGTCCTTTTAGATAAAAAACTTCTTGTAAAAGGTACTTCAAAATAGTATTTTTTCAAATTTCATAGTAGGGTATGATTTTTCTAAAAAGCCTAACAATTAATTTGGATTATAATTGAGTTAAACCTTAGCTTTTATACAAAATTAATTTTGATGTTTAATAGCATGCAAGAACAATAATAAATAATACCAAATCCCTAGACAGACAATAGTTCGTATAATTTAAATAAAAAAAATCGGTTTTTATTCTACACAATTAGGTACTTAAACATCTTAAACTATAAGTGTAAAATAGTATAATCAACTCTAGTAAGTAGTGTTCTTATTAAATATATCATAATAACATACATACTGTAGAATCTATTATGTTTTTCAGAGGATAAAAATTATCAAATTATAAAAATATCTATTATTTGTTATTTATCCATTAGAAAATATATTATTTATTCAAGTATATTCTGAAATATGTTTTCACAGTAAGTAAATTTAATCGTAAATACTTTATATTTAAAAGTTTTGAATTGCATTGAAATTCATAAACAGTATTCAGTTTTTCTGAACTCTATTTTAAAAGATGAATATTCAGCTGATATACATAATATGTATAAAGGCATTCAATCTTCTTTTATCGTTTAAATAATTTATATTGTGGCATACGTTTTTATAGTTAAATAATTTACAAGTCTTTTAATGCGTTCTTCAATAGCTTTATGATTGAACTTTGCTCTACCATCCAACACGTTATCAATAATTTTAATACACATGTACACCCACAGTTTCATTCCTGTTCTGTATTATACCTATATTATCAGCATTTTAATTAAAACACAATCTACTAAGATTGTTATTTATTTGTGGTATTTGCTTTTATTGCGTATTACATATCTAGTGAATATCATGCAAGACAGGAAACGAATAATTTTCCTTTTTACTATAATAGTGTTTTTGGTATCGATTTATTTTGTTTGAATCAGATTATTGAGTGTCTCCTTGAACTATTTATAATGAGCTAACTTAGTTTTTTTCTTTGGTAATGAGTAATGACTATAATGAGCAATGACATTTGCTTGATAATTATCAATTATGTTAGAATTTGATGGTTTTAGAGTAACTAATATACTTTAATGTGTAAGAATATAAAATATAAATGCATATTTATTCATAGTTGCATTTATGTTTTAGCCATTTAGTTTTAAATAAATCTATATTATAATGCGTAGATTAAATAGGCACATATCTCGTTAGTATTATTAAAATTCTTAGCTTTTGTTTTTAATTAAGATTATACAATTATATATTATAGTGTATAGGTAATGTTTTATAATTGTTATAAAATAGGTAAAATATAAATATAACTATTAGATAAATAATAAAATATTTTATTCTTATTGTTTAACTATATTTTTGATAATATTGATGTATAATATGTATAATGTACATAAATAGTAAATTGCATACTTTTGTATGATGCAATATATTATGATACATTACCCATTATAATAAATTATAACACTGTAATGCTCTATAGAACAACAACTATTTATTAAATTAGTTTATATTGTATAATATTATTTAATGTTACTAAATACTAGGAATTTTATGTAAGAATGTATGATACCTCTTAGAACATCAAAATAGATTTAGGCAGGTATATGAAATTATAAAAGAGATGCACTTATTAGGACAGGTGTAGTTATTATAATTTTGAAGTCTATGAAGTAGGTACCTACCTACTTATAATGGAAGCCAGCATGAGTAAGTTATCTATAAAACAGTTCAATAATTTAAATATATTTTAACCACGTCAATACGTTTTACACTAATTACACTCAATTTTATAACACCGAATTATGTTTAGTACCTAAATCATATGTATTCGTATTAAGATTATTAGGATAAAGTTATAAAATGTATGCTCTAAGTTCGGTACAAGTAATATCTACTATTTAAAAATGTCATTTCATACAATACCTAAGTAGGTATATAAATCCTTGATTTAAAGGGATAAATAATTTGTGATTAATGAGTATTATTATATAATTATTTGTATATTTAAATATATATCTGTGTAGAAAAGTTATGATTTGTATTCTGTGTTATAGAAATAAAAATAACGGCAAAGTAATAGTCAAGCTCATACCTAATATGGTTATTAATTTTAATTTGTTTGGTTTATCAATAATAATTCAAAATATACTTAATAAGTATACCAAACAAGTTATTAAAATCATACCCCACTTTACATTCATTACTTATAAAGTTTCTGTGCATCCAGAATCAGTATTTTATATTTTGCTATATAACTAGGAAGAAATTTACGGCATAAATCTACAGGAAGCATAAATATTTATGGTTGGCTGTAATTTACCAACCCTCATTTTAAGAGGAATAGAATATTGCTGAATAAGTAGGTACTACAGATTTCTGGAGCAGAACTTAATTTTTACATTGTTCACGATAAATATTAATTTTAGTTTGATTCTGCGTTATAATTTATTAGTTTTCCGAGCGATAGTAATTCGAGCGATTTAAGAACTTAAAATGTACGGCACCTACAGATGGGTACAATTATATAATATCTATTTTGTGACTTTTCTTACCTATTTAAATGATAATTTGTGAATTTTTACCTTATACAAATAGTAATTTCCTCTACCATAAGTAATTGTGGAATTAATTATCTGTTGGGTACATTGTCCGTCATTTTAATTTACCATGTCAATATTTTCTACGGAAGTAAAATATATTTTAGCAGTTCTTGTTTATACATTACAGTCTACAGCACTATCGTGTTTTTAGTTCGGCGAATTTTACTCTATAAAATACGTATAACATTAATATAATTAATTAATTTAGCTCTTATGGTTTTGATAATTTGTTTAGTGTTTAAATTTGTAATTATCCATTGGAAGATATCTAACTTAAATTCACGGTATAATGTGTGTTTATTAATTATTATATAATTATGATTTAGTTAGATTCATTATCCAGTTAAAGGAAGAAGGGATTAAACTCAAAAATCGGCATATCCACTAAACTGATACATATAGGTATAGTATCTGACATTTTAATTTTAAAACATCTATATGCTAAAATGTTAAACAATAATAAAATGCACAATTTTAAATGTCTGTTACAATGTTATCTGGATATGTATAGTTTGAACGAATTTTAATGACATATGTTCAGGGTGTGGTTAACATATTATAATTGCTTTTGAGTAGGTATAATTTGTAATATCAGTAATTTCCATTTCCATATCTACTGATGATTATTTTATTAAATTAATAAATAATTTGCTATAAAAAT
This sequence comes from Macrosiphum euphorbiae, assembly GCA_949089665.1. Taxonomy (NCBI): domain Eukaryota; kingdom Metazoa; phylum Arthropoda; class Insecta; order Hemiptera; family Aphididae; genus Macrosiphum; species Macrosiphum euphorbiae. The sequence continues at coordinate 92,063,907 of CARXXK010000001.1, read as the reverse complement.
GGATTTTTTATATCAATAATACAATTAAGAATCGTTCTGATTAAAATATGTTATAATTCAATATACAAGATACAATATGTTAATATGTTATACTTATCAATAATAATAGAATGTATTAGGTATATTTACTAAACATTCATATTTTTTTATCTTGTGTCAAGTTAGTTTTCTATTTATTATTTAAGAATGATGGATAAATACATTAATTACATTTAAATTATTATAATACATTTATAATTAAATTCATCAACCAATCCCAATTCCTGGAGGAATGAGAAAATAATTTTTATTGATGATTATGGCCCAAGTGTTTCGAATAACTCACAGATATTGTTTTTAATTTCACGGTCAGTGTGTGACATTTGGTGATGAGTACCTATAATATATTTGATGGAATGGAGAACGCCGCATGTCGCTCATAATAGCTGAGGTACCCTAGGTGACTTCAAGTATAAAAAAAGCTTGGTGGGTACTTACAAAAACTGGATGATTTACAAATATACAGTGATAATTTAACTCGCATAAAATGTGAATGATTCTGTATAAACACTGAAATTGACGGACCATTGAAATTTACAGGTGGTCTTTTGTTATGAAATATTTAACTTCCATATTAATTTTTTTTTAATTTAATTTTTTTTTAAAAGTATATTTACAATCTATACAGTAGACAATTTAAAATGAGTTAGTGTGGTGACATAAGAACATTAGACATAAAATAACATTAATAGGAAGGCTCCCAGCAGTGCCACCTGACCAGAAATAACGAGATTTTACTTTAAAAAAAACATTTATTTAGAGAAAATTGCAATGTAATATGTATAATATAGAGACCATTATCTCACTATTGATTTATTAAATGTTTAGTGATTGTTTATGCAATATACTCAGCATAATGGGTTTTTTAGTTTCTATATCAGGTGTTCTAACACTTATTATCAGAACTTTACTTTTATTTTATAAAATACCGTTGTATAAAACTCATTTTACATGGTTGAAAATTGAAATGGTATATGAATGTGTTTTGGTCGATCTTAAAGCTAGGTACCGATTCAGTATACAGTATGTCCCAAAAGTCCCGTATCACCCTTAATATCTCCATGTAAAATCACTATATTTAAACGCGGTTTTTTTTACAGTACTAAGTATGAAAATTCTGATTGAATGGCATAAAATTCATTTTTTTTTTTCTATAAATTCAAAAATTTTCAAAAAAATTTTTTACGCATTTAAGAATTTAAAATTTTTAAGATAGCCATTTTGTTGAGCATATTTTTTAAAACAGTTAAAAAAAAAAATACTAAAATTAAATAAAAATTGACCAAGTTAGAGCAAGTTATGTTTTTGAATAATTGTAGTAAAAAAATAAATTATTGTTTCACATTTCAATAATGAAATATCTAATTCAGCACACGACAATACTTTACATTCCTAATTTATTTTTTTACTACAATTATACAAAAACATAACTTGCTCTAACTTGGTCAATTTTTATTTAATTTTAGTTTTTTTTTTTTGAACTGTTTTAAAAAATATGCTCAACAAATTGGCTATCTTAAAAATTTTAAATTCTTAAATGCGTAAAAAATTTTTTTGAAAATTTTTGAATTTAAAGAAAAAAATAAATGAATTTTATGCCATACAATCAGAATTTTCATACTTAGTACTGTAAAAAAAACCGCGTTTAAATATAGTGATTTTACATGGAGATATTAAGGGTGATACGGGACTTTTGGGACACACTGTATATCTCTAGAGTCCTTAATATCGACTTGGACTGTTCCCCGGGGTCCTCACTATCAAGACTCAACTGTTTGACATATTCTTGGCACAGGCCATAGATTATCAGAGCAGCAGCGATCCATTGCAGAGTATCTCTACTTTAAAATATTAACATGGGTAGTCTTTTATTTTATTTATATAAAGGGTTATTTTAATATCAAACTTGAATATTTAAATACGAAGATATATGAATAACCTGTAAGTACATATAAATTATTATTATTTATATATTATCCAATTAATAAACTATTTATACTAATACTACATAATATAGTACTAAATTTGTTGAAACGATATATTTTACAAAATAATAGAAACGGTTGAAAATAAAAATCTCATCCCCATTTTCCCTTTAATAATTAATTAATTTCAATTTCAATTCCTGGAATTTTTAAATATAAGTAGATACCCACATAAAAAGACCATATTTTAAAATTTTTGATATTTATTGTGTACTACTTAAGGAGTGGAATTTGGTGATACAAACCTCTGTTTTTCAAACGAGAATTATTTAGTGGATTATTATTTTTAAAAAAATGATGTACTTCATTTGAAGAAATAGTTTCTCAGTTATTAAAATGTTTATACCAAGAATAAAAGTCTTTACAAATGATATTAAAAATTAAAAAATACACTCGTTCAAATTTTGATTTTGATGCGTAACAATTGTCTATTAAATAATTCATATATAGTGTGTACACGCTGCAGTAGAATAGAGGGATTCTAATTTGAAATACAGAAGTTTGAATCTTAACAGAAAACCCCTTTATTAGGTAGTATCTACCTATATAAAATATTGTCTTTAAGTAGGTATCAGATTTTCAATAGCTGCATCATTGAAGAAAAAAGGGGCGAGCAGAATGCTTGCTGAATAAACCTGTACAATATTATCGTAGTATTATTATTATTTCCCTTTATCTCTTATTTATTAATATTATTATCATTATTACATAAAATATTTAGTATTGGTATAATGGTATACTATATGTGTGTCCTTCGGTAATCTAGGTAATTCGAATCATTTGTCTAGTCATTTTGTTTTTATAATCACAACAGTTCTAAGAAGTTTAACTAAATACGACCTTTTATCAACGGTTATCATTTGATTTAAAATACCAAAACATATCGTTTGAATATTATGTACAATCTATAGCTATAACTTTATAATAATACAATTATTTTGGTAGACAAACAATTATTTCATCTGTTTAAAAAGTATTTTTACATAACTATTTCATTCAATAACCAAGTCTTAAAGTAATATTCTATTAATATTATATTAATCATACAATATTTTAATAATACGTAATACGTTATTTACGTATTGTATAATAATATTTTATTTTTATATTTTTATTCACCTACATTGTATGTATTGATTTTACAAATTCAAATTTGACACATTGAAACAGTAAACTCATAACCAATATTCAGTTTAATTGATAAGAAGTTTATTGAGAGGGGTGGTTGAAGTCATCAACATATTATATTATGTTATGTAATATATTGTATAGTAATTAGTGCAGTAATTACTAAAGTAAATTTATTAATCTCACGGTGGATCAAGGTGGGGTATTGTAATGTATACCCCAGGTCTTCTGAATGATTATCATAGGTAACATTATTTTGTGTATCTAAAATCACTAAAAATATTAAGAATGACAAATATAATGTTGAATGTGTTGAAACTATAAAATGTGTTACCTATGGATATCATCGATCGAAAATAAACGTATTCAACTTGTAACATAAAACAGTTTTTATGATCAATATTTTCAACCAACTAATTTATGGTTATAAATATATTATACTAGCTAATCCCTTGCACTTCGTTGTCCGTCAACATTGTGATTTTTCAACAACTCCTTTTGGGTGTAACTCTCTGCAGTAAGTGAAACTGAGCCACCTTTGGTAGGCAATGTGCAAAAATTCGATTTGATGCATGCCTGTACCTGATCTACCTGATTAACCAATGGCAACCAATAAAATAATAAATACTAATTTCTACTAATTATTTCTCCTATAACTAATAGTAATCATTTATAAACAAATATTTCCATCGTAAATCTTAAAATCCCTGTTTGAGCACCTTGGTTGGACTTACCGGGTCCAATATTGTGAATCTAAAATATCCCGGGAACGACTCAAAAACACACAAACAATTTCGTCAAAATCGGTTCAGCAATTTAGGAATGCATAAAGGACATTGTGACAAACATTCATTTTTACATATATAGTTAATAAAATAGTATAACTATTGTTTTTCCGTGATACAAAATAAGTAAATGTTCGTTGTCTAAATACAGAAAATTGGTTTTTTTTGTAATCTACAAACATTGTGGTTTTAAATATTTTAGATTCATATAGATTCATTGTGATGAGTGAAAAATATGTTCAATATTACTACGGGGCCGGAGTAGCCCAGTGGTTCGATTCACAGCAAAGTGCAAAAAAAATTTGTGTGATAGTAGGCGATCACCAATTTCCCGTACTGCAGTCGTCCGATTGCGTCTTCCGGTTTCCAACTAGGTCCCAGTCTACTATGAGTGAAGACCGAACAATGCGCATGTCTCCTCTGGGAGAAGGGGGCAGTATCATGCATATAGAGATTAGTGATATATATATAGATCACATAATCTCTCTACTAACCACTTGTGATGAGCATTAACAAAAATCTTGAGGTATTTTCAATAACAAATACAGAAAATAAAAATAAAAAAAGTGGGTGTCGCTCTGCTGTACAGTAGGTTACAAGTGGGTCACTGTATAATGGATGGTATTAAATTTGAATTCAATGATATAATATCATTGTATAAGAAAAACGATTCTGAGCGGTGATGGTATGTCAGTCTATGTATAAGGCATATTATATACATATCTATGGTATTAAACAAAAAATTGACCTATAATAGGTACCTAAAATAAATTCCAAATTAATCATATCACAATATCCATTAGATACTTATAACGCGTTATACATCAACAAAAACCGTGATACTATCATAGATATATAATAGTACACTTTAGAAGTTTCAAGTACCCACGAATAGTATTATTCAATCACAACAAAATAACTAAAATCGTAATTCTTGGTTTAAATATGAAATTTTGTCTAAATTTGAAATTAAAATGTCTGTAAAAAATAAGTGTGTTTATATATTTTTTAGATTTTTTGGTTACAGTATGAATTATTTAAGAGAATCTTTGTTTTAAATTTTCAACTCTTAGTTATAAAAACTGAACATTTTATAATTTTTTAATTCCAACGATTGATAATTTTCGAGATTTTGATAAATTTTGTCAAAATTCCAACTTTAAATGCTTATAAAAAAAAATCGTGCCTATGTATTTTTTATATTTTTCAACTGATATTGTAACAATATATCAGGAGCCTTGTATTAAATTTTTACACTTTTTGGCCCAACAGATAAAACTTTATTGATATTTATAGAAAAAAAAACTAAAAAAATTGAAAGCTGTAAATGTCCATAAACAGCTCAAAAAGAGTCAAAATATTTTCAAAATTGTATGGTGTATATGAAATGCTAATATAAACATTCAGTGAAATTTTCATGTATCTACAGTTATTCGTTTTTGAATTACAACAAAATAAGGAAATCGCTACATGAGAAATCGAGTGAAAATCCAATGTTGTAAAAATTTGAATTTCAAACGCTCATAAAAATTTAATTTGACTGTCCGGTAGAGATTTTTTTATTGATAAAGGTAGATAATCTTATAAGGAATCTTGTGTTTCATTTTCAAATCTTAGATTTAAAAAGAAAAATTTTTACGAATTCTTAACTCAAAATAATTTGCTAATTTTCGTGATTTTTCCATATTTTGTCAATTTTTGAACTTTAAATGCTTATAAAAAAAAATTGTGACTAAGGATTTTTAATATTTTTCATCTGCCTTTGAAACAACATATTAGGAGCCTTCTATTAAATTTTCAAGCTTTCGCAACCAATAAATAAAATTTTATTGATATTTTTAGAAAAAAAACTAAAAAAAATGGAAAATGAAAATGTCCCTAAACAGTTCAAAATAAATCAAAATATTTTGAAAATGTTATCGTGTATAGAAAATGCAAATATAAACAACCAGTGAAAATTTCATGTATATACGTTCATTTGTTTTGGAGTTACACCAATAACCAAAATCGATTTTTTGGAAAACCAATTTTGCGTAAAAATTCCCGTTTTTCCTTAATTTTTATGTTGTTTTTCCCGGCGCTTGTGAAAACTACTGGGAAATTTATACTTTTGACCCCCCAAAGTACCAACTAGATTCACTTTCCTATCAGAAAAGCTACTGATGAAGAAAATCCAAGCACTTTTACTGTCCTAAAACGTGATGACAGACACAAAAATATAAATAAAAATATAAAAATATAAAAATATAAAAAAGGTGGGCAAGTGGGTGTCGCTCTGCTGTACAGTAGGTTACAAGTGGGTCACTGTATAATGGATGGTATTAAATTTGAATTCAATGATATAATATCATTGTATAAGAAAAACGATTCTGAGTGGAGACGGTAGTCAGTATAGGTTTAACACATATTATATACATTTCTATGGTATTAAAAAAAAAATTGACCTATAATACGAGTAGGTACCTATAATAAATTCCAAAATTAATCATATCACAATATCCATTAGATACTTATAACGCGTTATACATCAACAAAAACCGTGATACTATCATAGATATATAATAGTACACTTTAGAAGTTTCAAGTACCCACGAATAGTATTATTCAATCACAACAAAATAACTAAAATCGTAATTCTTGGTTTAAATATGAAATTTTGTCTAAATTTGAAATTAAAATGTCTGTAAAAAATAAGTGTGTTTATATATTTTTTAGATTTTTTGGTTACAGTATGAATTATTTAAGAGAATCTTTGTTTTACATTTTCAACTCTTAGTTATAAAAACTGAACATTTTATAATTTTTTAATTACAATGATTGATAATTTTCGAGATTTTGATAAATTTTGTCAAAATTCCAACTTTAAATGCTTATAAAAAAAAATCATGCCTATGTATTTTTAATATTTTTCAACTGATATTGTAACAATATATCAGGAGCCTTGTATTAAATTTTTACACTTTTTGGCCCAACCGATAAAACTTTATTGATATTTATAGAAAAAAAAACTAAAAAAAATTGAAAGCTGTAAATGTCCATAAACAGCTCAAAAAGAGTCAAAATATTTTCAAAATTGTATGGTGTATATGAAATGCTAATATAAACATTCAGTGAAATTTTCATGTATCTACAGTTATTCGTTTTTGAATTACAACAAAATAAGGAAATCGCTACATGAGAAATCGAGTGAAAATCCAATGTTGTAAAAATTTAAATTTCAAACGCTCATAAAAATTTAATTTGACTGTCCGGTAGAGATTTTTTTATTGATAAAGGTAGATAATCTTATAAGGAATCTTGTGTTTCATTTTCAAATCTTAGATTTAAAAAGAAAAATTTTTACGAATTCTTAACTCAAAATAATTTGCTAATTTTCGTGATTTTTCCATATTTTGTCAATTTTTGAACTTTAAATGCTTATAAAAAAAAATTGTGACTAAGGATTTTTAATATTTTTCATCTGCCTTTGAAACAACATATTAGGAGCCTTCTATTAAATTTTCAAGCTTTTGCAACCAACAAATAAAATTTTATTGATATTTCTAGAAAAAAAACTAAAATAAAATGAAAAATGAAAATGTCCCTAAACAGTTCAAAATAAATCAAAATATTTTGAAAATGTTATCGTGTATAGAAAATGCAAATATAAACAACCAGTGAAAATTTCATGTATCTACGGTCATTTGTTTTAAAGTTACACCAATAACCAAATTCGATTTTTTGGAAAATCGATTTTGCGTAAAAATTCCCGTTTTTCCTTAATTTTTATGTTGTTTTTTCCCGGCGCTTGTGAAAACTACTGGAAAATGTTTACTTTTGACCCCCCAAAGTACCAACTAGATTCACTTTCCTATCAGAAAAGGTACTATTGAAGAAAATTGAAGCACTTTTACTGTCCCAAAACGTGATGACAGACACAAAAATATAAATAAAAATATAAAAATATAAAAATATAAAAATATAAAAATATAAAAACATACATCATTGTAAAACCAATACATTCATCGCTCCGCTCAGAATCTAAAATATAAAAACATACATCATTGTAAAACCAATACATTCATCGCTCCGCTCAGAATCTAATATTACTACGCATGATGGATAACGACAGAAATCTAGAGAATGTGTGAGATTATACAATTTAAGTATAATAAATAACTCAAATAAGTTGTACAGATCGTTTGTGATAGGTAAGATTAGATTTTTCACATTCCTCACAACTTTTTCACATTTTATTATAATATCTAGTCAGTAGTCTTAATAAAAAGTATTTTGATTCTGAGAGGGGCGATGAATGTGTTGATTTTACAAGAATGTGTGTGTGTTTTTTTTATCTGTACCAATGTAGAAAAAATCTTTGATTTTTGACATCAGCATCTTCTCTGTTGGGAAAGTGAATCTATTTGGTACTTTTAAGATGTAAAATATTAAAAAATAAGAGTAGTTTTCAAAAGCGTCAGGAAAAACATGCAACAACTTTATATTACTATTTACTATAAAGATAAATCATTAAATTTTCAAACTATTTTGACTCTTTTATAGCTATTTATAAGCATAAGAATATTTAGATTTTTATTAGTTTATTTTTAATTATCGATTTTCATTTTTGGCTCAGTCAAAATACTTGGTAATTTATTTCAAGGTTCCTCATAAGATGCTGTTTATGGAATTAAAAAAAAAGTTAAGGGTAAATCCACAATTATATTTTATAAACGTTTAAAGATAGAATTTTGACAAAATTCGTCAAAATCTAGAAAATTTGCAAACTATTTTAATTTAGAAATTCATTAATCTTTTCTATTTATATCTGAGATTTAAAAATTAAAAACAACATTCCTCACAACTAATGAGTTTAAGTTTACCAAAAAGTCAAACTATTTTTTTTATGATGTATAGGATAGGAAGGTCCAATTCATGTGATCATTGTATTTATTATTAGGTATAATTATTATTACTTATTACTTATTAGTTATTATCGATTATGGATCATTAAAGTGGGATACAATTTCGTTTTGACTCCTGGTTATTACTGTTGGGTTTGATAAATTGTCCAGTAGCAGTAAGTTGAATGAATATTTAAACATTAATAAGTCGCAAACGGACTACTCAAATTAAATTCTGTAAACGTTAAAATTTTTTTTTGAAATATATTTATAGATTTTCGTTATTGAAAATAGGTATTGCCATTTGAAAATTGAAAGTTGATAGTGTTATATCAAATAAGGGAGGCAGTTAAAATTATTAAAATTATACACAGTGTAAAACAGTAAAACCTTGAAAATTAAAAAAAAATTATTTTAAAATTCCTAATACTTACCGAGATATTGACTAGTTCATGATAGAAGAATCACTCTGTATATATTATACATATTGTAACCTAATGTATAAGTTAATAAAATACAAATATGTAGGTACCTAATAACTTTTTTTGATATATATTTTCATGTTTGTTTTGTACTTTTGCGGTATATGTCTTGATTATATTTTTTTATTTACTCTAATGATATTGACTTTTATTTTATTATAAAGATGTATTATTTTTATGTTATATGAAATATATCATATATGTAATATGTTGTTATTATTATTAAGAAAAAAAAAATTTACTGTTGAACATATTTTCCGTGGTCCATTTTACTTCGACTATTTTTGTACTTGTACAATTTTTCCGTGGCAATTTTTACCATAGCCATAGTAATAAATAATAATTTTCAATAGACAATCTATTCAATAGACAACAGTCATTAAGCGGACTCTATACCCACATATGTTGTCTCTGTCTTCCAAATGTACAACATAGCAAAAAACTGTTTTTCGCGGGATAGAACAACTCCCTCGGTATTTATAGAAAAATTACCAAAATTAAACAACCCATAAGGAAATACATTATCTGTGTGGTAGCTTTTTTTATTTTTTTGATAGTATTTATTTTACCAATCATTTTTAATAGTTAAATGAAAAAAAACAAAAAAAATCCTAATGTTCTCAAACTGATAACTTTAATTTTATTTATGTTATCCAAATAATAAAAAAAATAAGACACAAATAAAGTTGTTCCTTATGCGTTGTGGAATTTTGGTAATTCTACTATAAATACCGAGGGAGTGGTTCTATCCCTCGCAGAACAGTTTTTTGCCATGTTGTACATTTGTAAGATAGAGACAAAGCATGCGGGTATAGCGTCCTCTTAACTTTATTGTTTCAACCACAGAGACTTATCATACAACTAGGTAGCTTACCAGCATTATAATATAATAAGAGGCCATAATATTGCCATCGCTATTAACATGGTAGTGTATTTTAACAGTGTTATAAAAAATTCTTATCAATCCATAATTACATTGGCGTAACCATGATTATGAAATAGGGGGTTGGGGGTTAAGTATAAACTAAAACAAGTTTTTTACAGTTTTAGTATATAAATAATACATTTATTAGGGGGAAAAATGTAAAGGGGGGGAGGTTAAACACCTATAACGCCCCTTGCATACGCCACTCCATAATTAGTATCTTTTTATATTGGTATTTTTACCTAAATTGTAATTACTTCTTTGTTTCATAGTTTTAGTGTAGTAATTTGTTGACTCAACTATCCGTTGTTGAAATCTATGAACAACAACTTCAGACAAGTTTCAGGATCTGAGATTTGAAAATTGAATACAATATTCCTCACAACTCATAAGTAAAAGTTTACCAGAAAGTCAAACTATTTTTGTATGAGTGTTTGAAGTTTAAATTATTTTGACATTGGATTTTCAGCCATGAGATAATAATATGTCTATAGTAAAGTGTTAAGTGGATTTGGGGGCTTAGATTATTTAATTTTTTTTAGTAATTACCTACTATCGATTTATCAATATAGATAATTTATAAAAACGATCCAAGTATGATGAATACTACATAGAATATATACATATCTACATATAGATAATATTTTTGTAAAACTATATTTAATGATTATTATCTTTAGTAGGTACAAACATTTTAATACCTCAGAAAGTACTTATTAGAATTTCAATTCAGATACATCAAAATGTAGAAAATTACTCGCTAAATAATTTTGCAGTAAAAAGGAGGAGGGGGTTAATTTAAAAAATAGATGTTTGAATCGCTACTCCTTGTAGTACGAAAAATATCAGGCATTTTAAATCTGGTGTTTAGGTATACATAATGATTCTAAAAATCAGAATTTGAATAAATGTTATATTAAAGCAGTGTTTCCCAACCTTTTTACCACCACGGACCACTTTGACAATATTTTATAGGTCGCGGACCACCTCAATTTTACTCAAACTAGGAAGACCTTTTTTTTTTTTTTTTGCTCATTGACAAGAATAAACAAAAATTTATTGGAAAATTTTTATTATTTTAGTGTACTATTATATATAATTATTAAACTTTACTAATAATTTACTTAGTGTGATTTTTGTATACGATAAGATAACCGTATATTACGGTAAAATAAAATATTTTTCGCTGTTTAAAAAACTAAGAAAGGTACCGCGGACCACCGGTTGGGAAACACTGTATTAAAGGAAAAATGGGGCTGAACATGTTTCAAAAAATCAACCTGTATATTCAAATTAAATCGTAGATAATTTTAATATCAACGTTTTACGGTTTTAGGTAAGAAATACATAACATGGTAATCTTCAAAGGGGCACTATACATATTATGTGAACAAGTACATTTTTTTAATGTAACGCAGTGTGATCCACAAGCCTGCTAACCTCCGTTTTTAGGGTTTCGTACGGTAAAACGGGACCATATTACTAAGTCCGTCAGTCCGTCCGTCTGTCACCAGGCTGTATCTCATGAACCATTGAAAGTTGAAATTTTCACAGATTATGTATTTCTGTTGCCCCTATAACAACAAATACTAAAAATCCTAGAATATATAATAAGTGTAAGCGGTGTTGCCAACATGTTTATAGATGATGATGGTACGGAACCCTTCGTGCGCGAGTCCAACTCGCACTTGGCCGGTTTTTTTCTTTAATAATGAATTTATTATAATTTAGATTTTTTGAATACATGAATATACTTAAAGATTATATAAAACAGATGTAGGCAATCTTGGATCTAGTACCTACTATTATGCTTGGAACATTTTTCAAATAATGAATGTTGATGTATTAATATTAATTAGGTACCAACTATTCTATTCAAATAGCCCCCATATCCTCCTGGCACTGAATTACCCTGAGTAACGCATTGCATTATACCATTGATTATAAATACTATAGAAAGGCCAACGAAAAATGAGCTACGATTGTAGAGCCCCAAGTGGCTTATTTCAGTATGGCTATCTAAAAACTATGGCCTTACCGAAAAGATGCCACTTGGGGCGCTACAATCGTGGCTCATTTTTCGCTGGCCTTACTATAGTATTTATAATCAATGATTATACTTATTTGAAAATACATCTGCAATATGTTCAATGAAATTAACGGATTTTACTATAATTATTTTAGAGTTATTTTTTGATAAGCAATAAGCATATATTATTATATTATATATAAATATATATTTATTTTTTTTAAATTAATTATCCCGCGGCAACTTAGGCCATTGGGAAGGGGGTGGTACTGTAGGTTTTTGGAACTGTAGGTGTGTTACACGTGGGTGTATTTTTGGCAGAATTTCTATTGGGGCACCCGTAGGTTTCTGTCATGCCCCGGAGTGGGGGATGGCGGCACTTGTTCTCCGGACACCGTGACTTGCTCGGAGAAAAATGCCGCCCGGTGGTCGAGGATCGAACCCGGAACGGGCTGCGCCGCAGCCGACGCGTTAGACCGCTTGGCCACCTCGTTCCCCTATATTATATTATATAGTTAGATAATGAGATTTAAAATAAAATTTAAGATCTTCACTATATAAAATATGATATGACTTCAATGTTTCACAAAGACGTTCATTTATCAGAGTATAAAACTTAGACGTAAACCAGAGAGTTAAAATTAGCGCTCTTCATTCAAGTTTATTCTTATGCTATTTTGTTTGAAAATATTAATTTAATAGTTACAGTATACTTACATGTATAAAATAATATAATGTTATATATATATATAAATATATAAATTAAAGTTGCTATGTTGGCCGTTTAAAGTCTTTTAAAGGAATACATTTCAAAAACAGTATATTACTTAACTGTTTAAAATGTTGAATAGTTTGAATTATAATGCAAACATTTCAACGATTATGTCAAATATTTGAATTATTTGGTAAATAAAATTAGTTCGAACTTTTCAAAAACTAATACTTAAACTATTCGAATTTGAATTTTAAAAAGCCGGGTAATCACTGCTATTAGCATTTGTTCAATATTCCTGAATTTAGTATAATGATGTACATAATGCATTTATTTACAAAAGAGTACACGTTGTTGTAAAAACAGTTGGCCATATATATAAATAAATAAATAAATAAATAAATAAATAAATACAAATATAAACAATTCAAAATTAAATACAAATTCAAATAATTTTAGATTTGGTAACTATTCAAAAAGTTATAGCTCATTTTATTTTCCAAAGAATTTGAATAGTTGACACAAAATTTAAATACAAATATACAATATTAAGTAACCGACTGTTTTTGAAATGTCTAGTTTATCCTTTAAGAGCCTACAAAAGAGGCCCTATTGTTTGTAAAATTTCAGATTGCACATTTCATTTTATTTTCTCTACTTTTTTAGAAAAAGGAATGTATTAAATATAAATATATATATATCTCAGTGGCGGATTCAGGGTCAGGGCAAAAGGGCCATCCCCCCCACAATCACCATAGTTTTCCTTTTTACAGTGTTTAGCTAATTTTGTAGCCAATTTTTTAACTTTTCTCTTAAACTATGATACCTAGCCAGAAAGTTGGTTGATAACTCATTAAAAAGGGATTATCAATAAAACACTAAAGAGTTATTTTTCTCTAGATTTTCATTTAGCGAGGTAGATTTTCGAAACTGGAGAACGGATTTTGTTGTTTGGGGTCTTGTTAGATTCACATTGACTAGGAGAAGTACAGTGAAGATTTTCAGAACTTTATCTCCAATCGTTAATTCACTACATAGCTGTAAAGCTGAAAAACATAAAAAAAAACGCCCAATAAAATTTGTTTTAATTTTTTTTGATGTTCTGTAGTGAATCAATTATTAAAGATAAAGTTCTGAAAATCTTCACTGCACTTCTCCTAACCAATGTGAATTTAACAAAATCCCAAACAATGAAATCCGCTCTCTGGCTTCGGAGATCTATCTCACTAAATGAAAATGTAAATTATTTTTTGTGGGGCTGTTCAGAATTCTGGATTCAAATTGATATATCGCTTGGGTGTGATATCAGTTAAAACATTTCTAAAAATTAAAAATCAAGAAAGTTTACATGCCGAGATCCTTGACTTGGAAAGCGTTTTTTTCATACTAAATGCTAAAAGCTAAACGTGGTTATAGCCATAGACCTTAAACTTATGTATAATAGCCAAGGACTAAGATAATAATATAGTATATACAGGACTGGATACGACATGGATTTAGGGTGTGGGGGTTAACCACGAAATGTTATACAACAGGCGGAGTTCGGGAGGATATTTTCCTATAACTAGTGTTATAATTTTTTTTTATTATCAACAAAAAATATTTTAACAGATAACAATGTTTGAAAATTAATAAAAATTAATTATAATTAAATATAATAAAAATTTAAAAAAAGCAGGAAATACTCATATTTCCTAATAGCTGGTATATATTATTTAATTTTTGTTTTGTAGACCGTACTGCACGCACGTTCAAATCGTAGTGCACACTTGTACATTCGTAGTGCACATTGTGTGTCGTGGTGAACATAAAAATAGGGACTGCAGTACAAAGAAACTAAAATAATAAAAATAGCAACTTTTATTTTTATAAAAAAAGTACAATAAAATCTTAAATATAATATAGAGTAACAATAATTGATAAACGTACTAATAGGATATATAGATTATATAACAAACACGTATAAAATATTTATACATTAAAAAAATAAATATTGGTAGGTATATACCTAGAACATTTAATTATTTGATATTAAGCGTTTCATTTTTTACGAACTTTTATTGTATTTATATAATACACCTTCGATTGTAAATTATAAAATACGACGCATATATTGTAATATGTACAAGTGTATTATGTAGGCGGGTTTATGCCGTGCAGCATAATATTATAATGATGCGAATGTACGAAAAGAAAACAGCAGACGATACCGCGAGCGATTAAGCGCGTCGGCCGACGGATAATTTATTATAGTAGGTACCTACGTCGTAAGGAGAGTAATCTTATTATTATAAATACCTATGTATATTCAATAGACCCGATAAACAGATAAAAAAAAAACACCAAATCAACCACCGAATTCATCAAATAATTAATAATAATATTATTATATAACGCCGCGGACTGGCGTACGGTCCGCGTATTCGTCGAGTGCGCTTCTCGGCAAACGCATGTGCGAGAAAAAACCGGCCGCCGCCGACTGTCCGATAGCGTGCGCCTCTCTCTCTATTGGCAGCGGCTTGATAACAGAACCGCCGGGGTACTTTAATGGAAACGGCGTCTCGAGCGAATCACCGTCGCCGTTCCGTTCCGCGCGCGAGTCCGTCGCCCGCCCGCGCCAATTCGTCGCGAGAAAATCGTCACACGTATCCGATCGTATGAGGTATAACAACCGATTATACCAGGTATAACATATCTACAGATTATACCAGGTATAATATTTTATACTGATTATAAATTATACACTCGACTGCTCGCGGTAATAGTCATAATAGTATTCAAATAATCTAATTGCTGTTTATAACCGTGACACTCGAAGAATTATTGTCCGGCACCCGCGGACGACGTTCCGAAGAATATAGATTATGAATATTATGAGGTCGCTTTCCTGAAAGGTAGGTGGTGTAGCGGTAATAATAGATACTTACTACTATGATTGATATGCACTTATTTCCATCCGTCGGTGAAACTGTATAGAGATAAAAATATGTGTTAAAATCATATAATATAATATATATGTATACACTATACAAGTCTATCGGGAGAACCGTTTTTTAGCCACTGAACAATTACCGTGTTGACCGGGATACTTATGTAATTTAATATGTTAGTATTGAGTAATGGGATTTTGCTTTTAAAATTATATTGGTAGGTACGAGAAAAATTGTTATTCGCATTGAGAACCAAATAATTTTTTCTGTATAATCCTGTTCAATCGAAACAATTTCTTTTCAATTAAACTATTTTCTCTCAAAATAAAACAAAAACGTACAAACACGAGCTCCAGTTGTGTGTCTTTAATATTATAAAACCAATAATAGTTCTTATACATAATATTATATACTTCTTTCGGAAAATGATTCTGAGTAAAACTCAATATAGTCAAAATCGTCCTATAATCGGATACTTCTTTTAAGTCCCTTCTTTATCTGAACTATTTTATTTTTAAATTTTGATAGTATATCCAACTTCTATTATTATTTTTGAAATGTTGTTGTGAAACATCTAATTCGGCTGGTAAGACTGGCTGTTTTTGTGTTGAAGCGTCACTACGAGTGCAAAACATCTAATACGCCTTTAAAGCAAATAATAACTTTTCTTAAAATCTGAATAATTTGTTTTTGATTATACCTTGTTTATTTCCTTTGATAAGCCATCCTTCAATTTTCATGAATTTTTTTTATACAAAATAATTATTTCGATGTTTCACATCTGCCAGGCAGCCCACGATGGCTGACTTTTTGCTAATATTTGAGATATATCACTAATATTAACTATAGGTATGTCACTAAGAATCTAAAAATAAATGTTTTGCGTTTGAGTACGTAATATACATATTTTTAATTTTTTAATTGTTTTATTTGTTCATTAATTTTATTTTGCAAAAGTCGTGATTTTAAGCCAGTTTGTACAACGTTGATTATTTTGGACGTTTACCTGCACCTGGGAATTGCAGGCTCTACGATTGCATGAGACGCCCGTGCTATTTAATATTTTAATATCTGATCATCTTATCACATAATTGTCAATACCTCATATTTAAAGTTTTAATATAGTTTAAATCATATTTTATTTTGACATTCAAACTGTTGCATGCAAGTATGCAACTCGTATTACTATTGTTACATAGATAATTTATTAGAATATTTATTTTAATGTAAAACCAATAACATACAATTGTTTTGTAAATTAAATTATTATTGTGTGAATGTTTATGATAATGCGTATTTGGAAATAAAAAAACGACCTTTATAATGGTATACCTAGTTTTAAAGAATAAAACGAAATCATCTATATCTATTACTTATTAAATATATAATAATATGTTATAATATATTAATTAAAATACCTACTTAAAATATAATATATTTTGTTGTATTTATTTATTTTTGTTTGATATTAGATTTTAGTGTCTTACAAGTTGTCATAGTAATTATGGTTTTGTCCAAACTTTGATATTGAACCCAGTCACATAATGCACACACATTACATTTTCTTCATGATGGTTTTGATAATATATTATAACATATTATATTTCACTATTACAGTATGTATAATTACTTAGGATGTTGATAAGTATAAAGTTCAGGTTATGCAGTTTTTATAACTTGACTTTTTAGTAGCTAATAAGTTAGAAATTATAATATTTTGGATTTAATTACCTACGTTTTCTATACTTTTGAGTACCCGGATTTGGATTAATATTTTTCATATTAACATGAAGTAAATACTAAATATGTATGAAATGTCATATGATATATATACATATATATATATTTATATATAATATATATTATAATGAAATTGTCAAATGATACATTTTTAATTCAAACACAGTAACTAAGACGATTTATTCACATTGACAAAAAAAAATACGTTTAATTTTGTATGTTTGAAAATGTTCAATAATAGTTAAAATAAGTTTTTGTGTTTTATTCAGATGTTTCAAGTCTTAATATTTTTAATGAAAGCTCTTTTAGTTGGACCAACAATGAATTCAATGTTTATTATTATTTTATTATATTTTAAATTTTCATTAAGTATTTAAATAAAAGTAATACATTTGGTAATATTATTTTTTATTTAATTATTGCTTCAATTTATTGTTCCGTTTTTAAACATCGTAGCCTTAAATGTAATATGCGTAGGTATAAGAAAAAATATTTATTATTAATATATAAATGCATTACCTGGTACAAGTTATACCTATGAACTTTAAAGAAGTTAAAAATCATAAATCCTACACATTTCTTGACACATTTAAGTTAAATATATATTAAAATACTGCATAATTAAATAATTGATCGAAAAAAAAATGTCTGTTAAAAATATGACTATAATATAATGTATAATATTTTTAGCTACTACGTATTATGTACAGTATTGACTATTACCTAAGTTATAAACAAATACACATATAATCGGATAGAATATATTTTACACTTGTCTTTCTATTGATTGAAATGTATTAACGATTAATTATTAATGTTAAAATTAATATTTAAAAAGGTTAGATTTAGTTAGTAGTTACTAATTTAGAAATATATAAAAAAAATTTAATTTTTCTGTTAATTTTCATTTCATTTCAAACTGGTGTAAAAAATATTTTGTTTAAAATGTAAAAGTGTATTTACGTGTATGCAAATAAGATACATGATTTGTTCAGTGGGTTAGTATTATTTTTGTAATAAAAATTTAATAAATTATAATAATTATTTGCAGTTGAATAAATTACCAATAAAGTTAAAATTCAAATAACAATTATTGCATGTCAAGTTAATATTTCAAAATTTAGAGCCAATGAATTATTTAATGGATCAGTCTAAAAAGGACATGACTGGACCTTTGTAATGAGAATAATGTTCAGCCAGTTGAAAACTCAATGTATGAAAATTTGCTTAAACTGATTGACAGAGCTAAAAACAAATTGAAGGGTTTGTTACAACAATAAGAAAATTATTATATATTTTGACAAAATTAAGTCATTAACTGAAAAAATTAAGGAAAAATTCTATGTAATTCATGAGTGCAAAAAACAGATATCTCAGATTATTTTTAATTAAATTGTCTATAAATGAATTTAAGTGAAACAAACATAACGGTTTATAGCCCTTATTTTGAGATAAAATAATTGGTATTTTATTAATTATTAAATACTTAGTAGTTTTGTATGCTTTTGTAAAAACTGAATCTATTTTCGATGTCATTTATTTGATTTTTATCAGTATCATAATATTTAGTTTTTGATATGGATTCTGAATTAATATCAATGAAACGATGAAGGGTAGCTAAAATTAAATTCATTCCCGAAACAACATTTTGGGTTCATTGAATAAACCTTTTAATTAGTGAAACCTGTGATCCAACTTTAATTTTATAATACTGGATGTATTGAATAATATTATAAGTGACATAGCGGTATCGAATGTTTTCGACAATATCGATGTCGAAAACATTATTGATATCATTGGCCATCATTATTCCCTTAGATACCAGCTATATGTTTTTATATTTTTTAAATAATATACAGTTAAAATATGGCATATTACATTATTATATATTTATATATAATATATATATGGGTAAAATTGAAAATATTTTTGACAACACTACATGTTTTGTTACTTTAAATAATTTTGGGTACTTACTATAATATATTAATTTAATTTACTTACCTATATTTTACAAGGGTTTAATATAACCTATAGGGACTATTCAAAAAACTTTTAAATTATAAAATATGTAGTTTGTATACTTCACGGTAAGTGACTATTGTTATAATTTAGTTTTTTAGTTAAAATTTCGAAACAGACCATGTATAGGTAACTATAAATAGCGTAAGCAAAATGTACAACTATACGCAATAGTTTGTTACACACGAAACAGCCGATTTATATTGTTAACTTTTATAATTATAAATTCTACCATGTTATTTAAAATTATTTAAAATATTATATAAAAAAATTATTAAATTGAAAGTATTTCGATGATTTATAAAAACAAAATTGTGGAAGCCAATTGCGACGGATGCCTTAAAAGTTATATTACGTATAATTAGGTTTATATGTAACGTTATAAAATAATATTTTTTCTTAAAAACTGTACCTACTCCTGCAACAGAATAAGAAAATTTGATGTTATTTTTACAAGTATATACACGGAGGACTTTCAGAGTTTTAAGAATGGCTTCATATTTTATAAAAACAAATTTTTGTTTATTTATAACAAAAAAAAAAAAAAAATCATCAATATGTATATGTATAATAAATACCTAATTTATGTATTTTTTTTAATAAAATACATTAATTTACAAAAGCAGTTATAACTGTCTGTAATATTACCTACAGCCAAAGTGTAAAAACCGAGTACTTACAGTAAATAGATAGATACGTTATATTAGGTAAGTACTAACAAATTATACTGCGTTCATAAAATTGCAGAATAGATTGATGTATTATTAGTTGTATTTTAAATATTAACTCGTTCATATTATTGCATTTTAAAACAGTTTCTAAGTGGAGTTAAGCTTATTAAGAATTTATTAAACTTCCCAGAACTATAAGCTGTACCAATTGTATATATAATTAATAAAAATCTCTTTTAGAGTATTATACCGATGATTTGAAATACTCGGAGCACTATTTTCATATTAAAAGTAATTACTTCAAAACTAAAAACATACATATATAATATAACAAGGGATATTGTGTTTTTCATTTAACCATAAAACTAAAATAGGAAACACAAATCAATATTATGTATGTTTAAACATTTAATTTTTAGATTAAATATAATATATTTATAAAAAAAAATATTAATATGTGTATAATTTTAATATTTATGACTTACAATACTAAATGAAATCGCAAACTTAGCTAAATAAATTAAACACCTATAAATTGTTTTTTTTTTTGTTAATTGTATTAGATTTTGAAACTTTTGAGTTTTAACCTCTACTCCCTCCTTTAGACAAGCCCCATTTTATAACTGTATTCATACTGTTATTTGTGAAATTTTTAAACCAATTTTTTTTTCGTTGCTATAGAAATATATATTAAGTAATATATTAGTAAATATATAGTAATATATTCACCTAAAATAAAATTCCAATACTTTTTATGTAATAGAGGTATACAGAGTGTAACAGAAACCTGACATAAAAAAAATAATATATTCTACTTCAACGTATAACAAAAATTGCGAACATTAATCGATAATAAATCATTTAAGAAATATAGGTACTCATGTCCAGAAATTTCCAAAAAAAATATTTTGAAAAAAGTTATTACGTTCAAAAATTAATTATTAAAAAAATATTAATATTTAAAAAAATTTTTAAAAATAAACATCTTGACTTAGATTAATTAATATCGATCTTATAATCAGATTAACAAAATATTGGCTATTTGGAATTTTTTCAATATTTTTTTTTCA
Organism: Macrosiphum euphorbiae; assembly: GCA_949089665.1. Classification (NCBI taxonomy): domain Eukaryota; kingdom Metazoa; phylum Arthropoda; class Insecta; order Hemiptera; family Aphididae; genus Macrosiphum; species Macrosiphum euphorbiae. Next base: position 92,042,506 of record CARXXK010000001.1, on the reverse strand, counting down.
GTATTAAAATATAAAAATAATTTTTTTAAATCATAGTTAGGCAAATTGTAGCGCAAGTGACTATAAATTATATAGGATAAAAAAAAATTTTAAATATTGATTAGAACAAAAGTTATTTCATCTGTTAGGTCTTTCTGTTACATCCTGTATAACCCAATGAAATATTGCTTATACAAAATTAATACTATTAGTTAATATATTGTATTGAAATAATTTAGGATTACTTTTTATATATACAAGCTGGTTTGTTTTCAATAAATAAAATGACGCCACAAAGGCTGGATATGACAAGTGGTTATTAAATTAACGACAGACTTACAATTTGGTGCGTATTAAGTCAAATCTTCTGTAATTATGTTATCACTTGATGTAGGCAATTGGTATGTATTATTTTTATTGCAAGAAAAAGTTAGAGTACAAACATTCCATAAATATATGTAATCGAGTTCATTAATGATGATGAATTTTAATTTTGGGACAATATACCATATTTATCATACTTTATATTCAGGTATAACACACAAGGAGATCATTAATGACATTATTAGGTATTTTGTATAGGTTTTTGTATAATAACCAGAAAAGGCGTCTGCTTTATACCTAAATATCACCTAATATAACCTAGATGACCCCGTGCAATTCGTTACTCGTTAAATTTATCAACTCTATATGACTTAACTTGTTCGATTCGTTATTTATTATTCGATGTATGGTGTTCAAAATGTATCTTAACTTCTCCGTTGCCCATAATAAAAATTCTGAATCGCAGAAGTATATTATCAGGTAGGCAATCTACCTCTCCCGGGAAATCTCCTGTGCTTTTTTGAACGTATAAGTGTATGATTTAACTCTAAAGTATCAAAGTTATACCAAGTTTGTCGTATTTCACCTATGGTGGATTAATATAATCAATTAAAACAAAATCTTAACCGTACTAAGATCAGATGAATAAAAAAACCAAATTTAATCATTTTTAAATTAGCTTGTCTTCTTCCCAGATGTCTAATCTACACACAAACATTCATTTATTTATATATATATTGACAAAAAACAATTATACAAATCAACAAACATTCCCGATTAACCAATAGCAACCAATATAAATTATAATACACTGTTGAGCAAACTGTTCTATTTTTTACATCCAGATTTCCTACTTTTCCGGTGGATTTTCCTAAAATTTTCTTTCGTAAAAACCTTCTACTGGCAATTACGAACATCTTAAAAAAAAATTGAACCAAATCGGAACAGCCATTCTCGATTGATGAGGACATGAGGTAACCGACCTTTTTCACTCTCCATTTTAGATTCTGAGTGAAACGATGAATGTATTGATTTTACAATGATGTGTGTTTTTTTTTAAATTTTTTATTTTATTTTTGTGTCTGTCATCACCTTTCAGGATAGCAAAAATGCTTCAAAAAATGTTGATGTACAGTTAGTCGTTTTTGAATTACAACAAAATAAGGAAATCGTTACATGATAAATCGAGTGAATATAAAATATTGTAAAGTTATGAACTTTAAACGATCAAAAAAATTTGACTTTCCGGTAGAGATTTTTTTATTGATAAATTTAGACAATCTTATAAGGAATCTTGTATTATTTTTTAAAATCTTAGATTTAAAAAGAAAATTTTTACGAATTCTTAACTCAATATAATTTGCTAATTTTCGTGATTTTTCCATATTTTGTCAATTTTTGAACTTTAAACGCTTATAAAAAAAAAAACTGTGACTAAGGATTTTTAATATTTTTCAAATGCCATTGAAGCATTATAGTAGGAGCATTGTATTAAATTTTCAAGCTTTTTAACCAACAAATAAAATTTTATTGATATTTTTAGAAAAAAAAACTAAAAAAAAACGGAAAATGAAAATGTGCCTAAACAAATAAATCAAAACATTTTGAAAATGTTATCGTGTATAGAAAATGCTAATATAAACATTCAGTCAAATTTCAAGTACCTACGTCATTTGTTTAAGAGTTGCACCAAAAACCAAAATCGATTTTTTTCGAAAACAGATTTTTAGTGTGTAAAAATTCCCGTTTTTCTCTTAATTTTGATTTTGTTCTTCACTCCGCTTTGAAAACTACTGAGAAATTTTCACTTTTAACCCCCCAAAGTACCAACTAGATTCACTTCTATCAGAAAAGCTACTGTTGAAGAAAATCCAAGCCACTTTTAGTGTCCTATAAAGCGTCCTAAGACACAAAAATAAAAAAAAAAATTTAAAAAAAAAACACACATCATTGTAAAATCAATACATTCAGTCGTTCTCCACTTAGAATCTAAAATGTCTACAAGAAACTCAAATTAAATTTTTATATGAGCGTTTTGAAATTTATATTTTAGTAGAAACATTTGATATTCACTCGATTTTCTTATTTTATTGTAATTAAAAAACGAATGACTGTAGATACTTGAAAATTTCACTGAATGTTTAAATTTGCATTTTCTATACACCATATAATTTGACTCTTTTTGAGCTGTTTACGGACATTGTCAGTTTTTAATATTTTTAGTTTTTTTTTTCTATAGATATCAATAAGATTTTGTTGGGTAAACAAGTGTGAAAATGTAATGCAAGGCTCCTGATATATTGTTACAATAGCAGTTTGAAAAAATATGAAAAATACATAGGCACAATTTTTTTTATAAGTATTTAAAGTTCAAATTTTGACAAAATTTATCACATTAAAATTTAATAATAATTTTTGTAGTTAAAAATTTAAAAATGTTCAAATTTTCATAGCTAGGATTGAAAAATTTAAAACATGAATCCACGTAAATAAGTTATATATAAATTACTTAATTCACCTTAATATCATCAAATATACTTCTTAATATCATAGGCTGTCTGACCGTTTCCGCTCAAAATCGTTTTTCTTATACAATGATATTATATCATTTAATTCAAATTTAACACCATCCATTACACAAGTTACCCACTCGTAACCTACTGTACAGCAGAGCGACATTATATATATATATAGATATAGTATAACTATTATTATATTTAAAGTAACACGCTCACTTTTAGACAACTTAAGTCTTAAGTCATGTGCCAATTTACTCTTTTAAATTGTATTATTTCTGTAAGTATGGGTATTATATTATTTAAGTAATATTAGTGATATAAAGACTTAAAATAAAAAAAAATTTAGTTGATCCTCGAAGGAAAATATATTCTCAATAGATCATAATCAAAAAAAATTTGGGCCACCCTAAGATTATATAATATTTGTAATATAGATTTATATATAGGGTAAATTAATTTAAGACATATTGTATTTAGACGCGAGTTAACTAAAAATTTAGAATTAGTTAAAAAGTAAAAGGTTTTTGATATTTTTGAATTAAATTTTTAAACTTTGTGTGCGAATATGATTTTATATTTAATTTTTCTAACTTTAAGTTAAATTGATATAGGTATTGTTTATTTTTGAGAATGAAGTTTACATTAGTTTCTCTGCATTTTTGAATATTACAATTTTATCACTAAAATAATTATATAAACTAGTTTTGTTAAATTAACTATCTAGAATTTTATAATGGACATATTTTTTTCTCAAATAAAATAAATGTTGTGTTTGTCTCAGTCTAAAATCTATTCATTAAAATTGGATTAAAATATTCAACAATTCTTATGTCACAGTTACATTTGATTATTCAATTTAGGTAGTCAACCTGTTTTCTTCAAAAACCACAGCGTTGCTACAGTGGCTTAATTTACCAAGTTCACATGGAATATTTTTTCTTTGTGTCTGTCTCTCTCTTTCTCCTCTGTTTTCCACTCGATTGGATTCACGAATTAACACTAGAGAATACTCTTTTTTTTCTTTGTTGTTAGATTAAAACGTAAGGTATTTTGTAGAAATCTCTAAGGGCTAAATGGTACCTATTATGTGTTTTCGGTGTAGTTGATGATGATAATTTATCTTATTCTCAAAGAAATAAAATAGTATTGTTTTTTTTTCTTAGTTAATTGTGACATAGATTGTATCATAACGCTTAAATAATGCGGGGCATAAATGTGTGACATGCTATATCTGAAGTACGGATATTAATTCTTAATACATCTTTTGACGTAATAAAAGTAAACCTGTCTGGACCCAAAATAGAAATAAAATTATTCCTTAGCACATCAAAGTTGGTAGGTAACATTTTCATGTATAATGCCATATGGTGGTACATTTTAACAGGATCGTTGTTCAATGACAAAATTTCGTGTTGTTTGTGAATAGTGGCCACACATTGAATTGAACAGTGTACACCTAGCTGTACCGTAACAGGAGGAGGTCTGAATTTTTCCGGTAAAGACACTACTTATGTCCCCAGAGAAAGAAGCTTTGGAGAAACAAACAATTTTATTTATTTGTGTCATGTTTATAAGACGAAGAAGTTGACGAATAAGTCAATTAATTTCGTTTTGTTATGTTATTGGGAAACATTATTCATTTAAATATAACGTTAACATATTAATATTAAATAGTATATCATTATTATTTAATCTGAAATATCACATGACACCGTGACTTACGATAACGGTAATGGGTGCGATATGTGTGTACAAATGTACAATACGATGGTCGACAAAGAACTGAGTGTATTACTTCTATGAATAATTATATTGTATCGAAGAAAATAATGTTATCATACTGTCAACATCTATAACAGATAGTTCAGCATCATATTATAAGCTTTATTAACTTTATCATTTATATATTAAAAATAATTCCTGAACACGCGGGGATTTGTTGTCGTGGTTATAACCCTTATGGCTTAATATCTAGATTAATATTATAACAATATCATATTATGATAAATAGAATATAGATAATAATATGCTCATTACGTTGCCGCTAAGATCAAGAATAATACGAATTTGTTTGCAATTTTTTCTTGTTTGATTTTTGTTTTAATGTTGCAATTAATATTGTTGCTGACATGTGTCTTGTATTATTTTTGGACATTTATATTAAGGCCTCGGACATAAGTTTCCCTTACTTATTGTAGTATTCGACTGAGAGATTGCTATGGAATTACCATTACCTATATGAAAACAAATACGAATAATAATTATTAAACTTAGCACAAATCATGATTTTGATTTTCTTAAACTATAATTATTACAAAACATAGTACAAATAATGAAAAGTGCGAAATCATAAGGAAAGTGGTGGATATTACAATACTATATCATTCGTCGTTCAATGGTTTTAATAGGACTATGGATAGTTTTTATTTATTTGTAATCATACTATTATAAACTTTTTGTATATATATACCTAGGTACATTTAAAACCACGAATCTTGTATGATCTAAGTGGTGTCACTGACAACTGTTTTTAAATAACCAGCATTGGTCATTGGGACAGATGTATTTAATATTATTTATATTACAATATTACATGAATTACACAAAAATGGATAAACGGTCAACAAATACATGAATGACAAGCTATAACGACATAATAAACAGTTATGAGATAATATTAAAGTTGATTAAGTAAATTGGCAAATGGCAGCATTTTATGATGGTGAAGATAGAGTCGGGGCTCTAATTGTGTGATTTTGCCAGTGATTCCGGATGTTAAGAATTTTCTCTTTCTTATTACTGACTTATAATGTATGATTGTAAAATGTTGTCTATTTATTAACTTAAGTAGGGACTGATATAAAAAAAAACTTAAATATATTGTAACACAAACATTTCCGATATTATTGAAAACAATAATATAATAATATAATAGGTACCAAAATTTTACCCATACCTACGTTTTATGCCCATAGAATAAAATAAAAAATGCCATACGTTTGAGATAAGACAATTACTTAAAAATTGCTGCATGCCTACATTACCTTACGTATACTATAATATCATGAATGAACTCCTATATTGTGACCCTTTTCTGTTATTTACAAACTTTGTCTATAGATCTATTAGTAGGTAAAGGTATTTCATTATTTTGATCTTTGTAAGTTGTGACGGATTGGAGAGAATGTTACAAATAAAGACGGATGGAACTGAGAAATTAAAAGAATGAGATACATAAAAACTAAATTATCGTATCATATAACTTACTCGATCAATGGCATAAATTATAACAAATTAAGTAGTTATTTTAAACAAAACGTCGTTAATACCCGTTTATCAAGCCAACTTATTTTGATTAGAAATGCAATTGGAAACGAATCAAAATGTGTTTTCGTGATAATTTATCGTATTTCCATTAACAGACGGTGGATCATTAATTTTACAAGAAATGTGAAACACGCCGTTGGATTAGCAATATAATACGAGAATATATAATATATATAATATATAATATATAGATTTTTTTGTAATAATATTGAAGTTGATAAATTTCTATTTTGCTTGAAAGTAAAAACATTGCAGACATTTTTTTTGTGTTCCTATTGACGGAAAACTCAGTAGGTCATAATTATAGCAATACTGTAGCGAAATGGAGATTATAAAGAAAATTAGTTTTTTTGATAAATGATTACAATATATTACGAAGTTCATGCGATAGGAAAATGTCCAAACAGTAGATTAAGGGCTTTATAACTCTGTCTTCAAATGTAGTAAAAAGATTTAAATTTTAAATTGTGAAAAAAGGGGTGGTCCCCTCTGTACAGTAAGAGTTGAATGTACCTCGTTATTAAGTAGGTCACTGTAATGGATATTATGTTAAATTTTAATTCAATGATAAATCATTGTATATGAAAAACGATTCTGAGCGGAGTCAGTCTATTATCAAATAAGTATATTGCCATTAAATATTATAGTAATTATTTTACTAGGTATTTATAGGAATACTGTAAATGGCCAATAGCATAAAATTTACCTAATTTTTCAAAAATGTCATTGTGTATACCTATATAAAAAATATATAATAATATGTGTAAATGTTTCAAACCTCCACGAAAAATGTTTTTAAATTACAACAAAAAACTAGAATCGTTATTCTTCGTTTAAATATCGAATTTCGTTTAAATTTGAACATTACATGCCTATGTATAAAAAAAGTTAAATACTTTTTGGTTACAGTATGAACCACTTACAATACACCTTGTATTAAATTATCCTTAGCTATACAAATTTAACATTTTATACATTTTAGTAACAAAATAGTTTTCAAATTTTCGTGATGTTAACATTTTTTTGGTAATTTTAATTTCAAATTCTTATATAAAACACTAATTAAATGGCTATAATAAAAACTTATGAAGACTTCTATTATGTTTTCAAATTTTTTAATAATATTTATGGAAATATATTTAAGATGTCAAATGTCTTTGCATAGCTGAAAAAGAGCCAAAATATATTTTAAATCATACTATGAGTATTAAATCACAATATAAACGTTTGGAATGTCAATGATTTACGGTTGTTAGATTTTGAATTGCAACAAAATAGGAAAATCGTTTGATGAGAAATCGATACTTTATGCTTGAATGTCGTTTTTCATCAAATTTTAAACTGCAGGCGCTCATAAAAAATATTTTGAATTAAATAATTTGACATCTAAGGAAAACAAATCGAAGCTGTAAGATGTCTATATTATAATATTAAAAACACGTTAAAATATTTTAAAATTTTATCACGTACCTACAGGAAAAAAACATTTGGTAAAAATGTCAAGTACCTATATTTACAGTCATTCTTTTCTGAATTACACCTAATCAACAAATTCAGCCAAAATATGGTTTTGAGTTAAATTTTAAATTATTTGTTTTTGATGACCATTTTGAAAAATACTGGTAATTTTCAATTTTGACCTCATAAAAGTTATAAATTAGATTCAATTTTCTATTAGAAATCACTCACCAAGTTGAAGATATAAGCATTTTTCTGCTATTTATGGGTGTACACAAAAATAAACAAACAATGTAAAATCAATACATTCATTGCTTCGCTCAGAATCTAAAAAAGACGTTATTTTTATTGGGTTAAAATAATTAATCTAATATTGGATGATTTTTGATTGCATATATTATTAATTTAAAAATAATGTATATTAGTTTATTTTTTAACAAATATTTGTAGTTCATTCATCAATATTGTGTATGTTACTATACAATTGATTAGAATTTGGAATTAAATGAAACGTTATGTCGTTATGATTACTAATTTTAAATGTTCATATTACATAGATATTTCAATCCTTTACAATTATTAATATTACATTGATATTTATAATTCTGAATTTTAGTAATAACCAATATTTTATAGCATTTTATATCCATTACCTCAAGCTTGAAAATACTCTATAAATGTCGATACCATCGAGAATTAATTTATGTGGCATAATATCATATTTGATATTTTGATGCCTTACTGATTTAATCATATTTACTTAGAAAACATTTAAATTGGTATCAAAAATGCGTTTTAGTAATCTTTTTGTGATAATGCGACCGGTGGTTACATGCATAATTTTTTTTAAGCTAAGCTTAATAAAATATGTCATCATCGTTAACGACGTCTAATGTAGGATATTTCGGAATATATTATATTATTAAGACACGCGTGTATATAATATATTTGTATTCAAGTACAATTAACAAGAAACCGTAATCTATATTTTACAGATAATGAATTGGACGTGGTGAACTAATTTGCGGAACATTTGATGACGCCAGTAGTTGAGGACTGTTAGTGTGCGTATACGCAAGCACGCACATATGTGTGTGTTGCCAGTGTAGAATCAGTTTTGACGTGAATAAGCGATCCCTTCACTTGGAAGCAATATACATACCACCGATTCTACCTCCGCCGCCGCCGCCGCCGCTACTGTCGCCACTCAAATCGTTGTCACCGCTGTCGCCACCGCCGCCACCAACGCTGTCATGGAAGTGATGGATTCTGACGCCAACACCGTGTTGCACTCGGTCACCAAAGGCGTGCACGTCGGTCCACCACCTGTCTGGCCCGGCATGGACAACGTCACGAACGCGTCCATGTTCGACGAGTCAAATCTGCCGTATGATATGAAATTCAACGAGGGCCACGTGGTCGCTATAGTCACTTACAGCATACTCATGGTAGTCTCAGCCATAGGCAACATCACGGTGCTGACCATCATCCTGAAACGCAGGCGCAAGGCTGGCACAAGGATACACGCGATGCTCATGCACCTTGCCATCGCTGATCTATTGGTAAGAGTCAACTTACTTGCAGTTTATCGGTTATCCGCGGTTTTTTATTATATATGATGCATTTTTTTTTTATCACAAGTCAAATCTACTCAACCTCCGCATTGCTCAGAAGTTAATTTACCTATATTAGGAGATCGGTGTAGGACAGTTACTTTTTAGCCAAAACATACCAATATTTCTTTCATCACACTGATCGATCTAGTAATGCGATAATATAGTTTTAAAAACTAATTTAGATTCGTTATTAGGTCTAATTAAGATAGGTAGGTTCACTTTTCCCAATTTCTTAGTTTGAATATTTTTAAATCTTCTTACTATTAATAAGTATCTAATATTATATCAAAATAACCACAGGTGTAAAATATTGGCTTTATTTTTTGAGAATAACTTAAATATATGTATATTTGTTTAGCATTTTTGTATTATTCATTTATTCATATTACACATATTATAAGGAAGTTATAAATGCACTTAAAATTATCGAAATGAATTTAACGCATTTTGAAATAAAAAATACTATTCCGTATAGGTAGATACTATAGTTTTAAATACTATTCGTCATCGAAATGTAGGTATAATGTGTTTAAAAAAATGTAATTTAAATTGATTTTTATGCATATTTTTTTTTTATTATAGGTAACGTTTTTAATGATGCCGTTGGAGATAACGTGGGCATGGACTGTGCAATGGGTGCTCGGTGATCCACTATGCCGCATCATGTCATTTTTCCGAATATTTGGATTGTATCTTTCCAGTTTCATATTGATTTGTATCAGCGTTGATAGGTGTGTATTTTTTTTTTTAGTTTCAAAACTTTTATACTTTGTTGTAGTTAGACATTATATAATATATTCAGTGTAAAATATTGCATTAATATTATGCACCATGTTTTAGTTTTTGAACTATAAATTTTATTTAGACTATGTACACGGTTAGCGAAATCATAAAGCGAACTGAGAAGTAGGTACATTACTTCGTGTTTCTGCAAAAAAATAATAAAACTTTTATTTTTTTTATAAGAAATATTGTTTAATTGTTGACATATAATATTATATGCATCGGCATACGCAGACTATGTGCAGGCTAGAGGGATTAAGCACAGCCTCAAGTCAGCATTTCAAAGCTATTCTTTGAAATTGTAGTAAGCTATAGATATGCATCTTTATACTTATTATCATTTTTTTTTAAATCTCATTTTATGGGTAATACTTACAGCATAATTATGATTAATCTAAATTATATATACTGGTCTACTCAAATTTTTCAGTTACTCATTTATTTATTATTGACAGATATAAATTAATTAAATAATAAAAACTAGATTCGTTGTTTGTGGGAGTGGAAATATTTTTTATTATAATTCTATTGGTTAGGTTGATGAAAAATTGTATTTTTGGATATTTCATTTTATTTTTCTAAATATTTACAAAATGTATATTATTGCCATTTATGCCATTACAATGATTGTGATACGCGTTGATCATCAATAACAGTAATCAATCACATTATTCTTTGAAATTTAAAAAGAAACAGGAATCTATAATAATGTCTTTCCCGATTTAATTTTTCAAGCACTGTTTTTAGCAGAAATTTAAACTATTTTTGGACGTTTGCTGTCATAAATTATATGATAAAAAATATAATAGGTTCAATAAACGAATATTTATTTTGTAGTATTTTTTTAAAAGCAATCTAACAACATTTTATCAACTAATGATAAATTCGTCTCATTATGTTTTTTTTGTTTTACAGTCACTAGCCGTTTATATAGTTACATATTATACAATTTTCTTATAAGAGCTGAAATATATGTATTATATATTATAATATAATATTACCTATGTATAGACCTAAATAATATCTAGTCTTATCATAAAGAAATAACTTTTGTTGTTTTTATCTAAATTATATTTTAGATCTTAGTGAAGTTCATTTTTAAATATACCAAACTATCTTGTTTGCTTCTGACTTAATATTGGTTATCACTTATAAGTATACTTTTCTAATTTAAATTTCCAATATAATGTTAATTTAAGGTTAAATTTCACCTTGACCCAACCATGGACTTATTTTATTACCATTTTTTATGGGTTGGTTTCATTATAAAATATATTGTAATACTCAATATTAAAATTATAAAATAAGAAAACATACTTTTACTTTTACTTTCAACAAAAATTAATTTTGATAGCAAATTTTCGTACTCAATAGTGACATAGGTAACTATTTTTAAACTTTTTCTTCTGTAATCACCATATATTTTTGAGTGCAGTGGGCGTTCTTCAGAGACGAGTGATTTTTTTTATTAAAGTTGTATTAATCAAGCTTTTCTCGATGAGGAATTGAAGTTGAAAACTAATATTCAAATATAAAACCTTTTTATCTGTAGGAAACACTCTCTTATGGTACCTATATATTATTATTATCATCAATAATCGATATCTTAAATGTCATAATTTCTTTGAAAATCTTAGATCATATTATACGATGGAGTCATGCACATATGCCAATCACGCCCCTGTAAATAATTCGACGCACATACCTATATGCTACATGCCAAATAATTTATAAACATTTATCAAAACAAAATAGGTTTAAATAATAAGTTAAATATATTTCAACCCATTTTACTCAAATAAAAATTTCAATTCCGGAAATTATTATGTTAATGGCCTAATCCGGTAACAACACCTAGTCCCGAAAAACTTTTTCGGAACACCAGGACATGAGTTCATAAACCAGTAACGGATAAAAGATTAAAAAAAAAACTATTTTATTAAATTATGTAATTCGTTTTGAAATATGACAATCAATCAATAATTACAAATTATGACTTTTTAGTTTTTATTAATTACGGCATTCTGAGTATAAGTATAAAATATAAATTATGAGCTTATTTGCCAAGGTAGTTTCGGATCTTCAATTGAAGTATTAATAATGGAGTTTATAGATCTGAGAAATTAGACACGTAACACATATCTTTAACTGTCATTTAAGTGGCATCTGAAATATTGCATACCATTAGTCTTAAGATTATATTTTATAGGTTTATTATGAACATTGAACATTATAGAATAAACATTTTTTCGTTTATGTCCTATTATAATTTAAGGTTTTACTAGGCTATAAATTTAATACGTTATAGTTAACAAAATTCAGGGGGGCCAACTTAAGAGTATAATATATTTTTATAACCTGCCTAAATCCTCAAAATAGTTGAATTTTGTTATAATAATGATGACTAAATTAGATATTAAAATTGAATTCAAAATATATATATACAAGCCGTTTCAGACACAACATTTGGACTTGCTTTTATAGTATAGAATATAGATAGGTACATAAATTAATGTATGTCTGTCTGTCTGTGTGTCTATATTACCATGGCAACCATTTATATAGGTACTATTTTTGTATATAAACAATTTAAATCTTTGTCATGGTGATATTTAAAACATATTATTCATTTAGAGTTGGAATTTTCATGACAACTCTTGAAAAATTTGTGATTGTTCAACTCCTTTTAAATGTAACTCGTTGCAGTAAGTGAAACTCATCCTGGTAGGTAATCCGACTATGGCGGACAATGTGTGGCAGCATATCAAGTAGGCAACAACACACCGATGAGCGGCTATAAGTGCAACTCAGCCACCTTTGTAGGCAATGTGAATGCTTGTACCTGATCTGCCCGATAACCAATGGCAATCAATAAAATAATAAATACTAATTTCTACTAATTATTTCTCCTATAACCAATAGTGACCATTATAAACAAAATTGTCCATCGTAAATCTCAAAATTCCTGTTTGAGCACCTCCTCTGGTTGAACCTACCGGGTCCAATTGTGAATCTAAACCTTCCTCTTAAATCACTCTACCAATTAAAAAAAACGCATTAAAATCCGTTTTAAAGATCTAATCATACAGACAGACAGTGGGACTTTGTTTTATACTATGTTAAGATTAGACCTCTGTGCAGAAGATAGGCCAATTTAAAAAGGGATAGGACCAACCTCCGGGAGGTGCTCAAACAGAGATTTTGAGATTTCCGATGGAATTTTTTGCATATAAATGGTTGCCATGGTAATATGTAAAACATATTATTTATATAGAGTTGGCATATTTAATGGGCAACGAAGTGCATGGGATCAGCTGGTTTTTAATAAAATTTACTGAAATATAGTAACGAAAATTATACAGTATGTACAATTGTACAATGTACATAGACATTATAATTTAACATGTTTTCAGATAACAAATTATAAAAGAAATATAAAAAAAAAATAAAATAAACAAAGTGTTACGACCAAGCGTAAACATAATAGGTAGGACTGTAAGAAAATAATATCATGATTCATGACTATTAAAATAACCAAGTTCTTATTTTTGTTATTTATTAATTGTATTAATTGAGAAAACCCATATATTTGTGAGAAGATATTAAATAAACTGAATCTTGATATTATAATTATACATTTTTAGATTAACTAAACGTAATAAGTAGTCAAATCGGTTATAACTTATAACACTGTTTATTAAAAAATATATAATATATTACATGAGTTCCTTCTTCTGTTGGGCAGAGATTTAAGATTTAAAAATTAAAAATATTATGAGATCAAACAAAATTAAATCGTCTAACAATGTTGCATTTAAAACAAATGTTCTTTACTATATTTATTATCAGCTTTAATCAAACATTTAAACAAATGTTATAACTACCTATCCAATATTATCGTTGCATACTGATTGAGAACTGGTGAGAGAAATAAAAAAGCATTACAATGTGAAACGATCATTCAAATTAAAGCAATCACTCATAAAAAAATTTAATAAATGCTTTAAATAATGTATTATTTTTTGTGTCATTAAAAATCATAATTCATGTTTAATTTTCTAATCCATATTTTATTTTTAATATCGTTTTTAGATACTTGGCTGTTTTACAGCCAATGCGTTTATATCAGATGGATCGCAGGGGAAAGTTAATGATTGCAGTGGCATGGATTGCATCAGTTATTTGTAGCTTACCACAGGTAACTCTTGTTTAGTTAGGTTATCGTTAGCACCCACGTTTGTTTATATAATTAAAGTAGGTATTTTCAATTTCCATGCATTTGTAAATATGCCATATATTACAGTTATTTGTTTTATTATTTAAATATATTTAAACAAAATCTTTATTTAATGATTATTATTGAAGACTATTTAAAATGTAAATATTTAAAAATATTTTAATTATATTCTTTGATAATTGGACTAATTGTTAAAAATGTTGTAGATTTATGATTAGAATCAATGGATAAATATTTGCCTATATTTATAAAATCACCCATAGAAGATAGAACTATGAACAAACTTTGGACATTTAACTCATTAACAAGATAAAAAATGTTTGCTTTATTTACACCGTAGACTTACATATTTCACGTGGAACGACACCCTAATGCCACATGGTACGAACAGTGCGTCACTTATAACGCTTTTTCGTCCAAATTGCACGAGCTGGCTTACTTATATTTCGGCATGTTCATGATGTACTGGTTGCCTCTAATCGTTATACTATTCTGCTACGCTTCCATCATCATTGAAATATATAGAAGGTCCAGGGAATCGATTTGCGGTCAAGGTAAGTTATAGAGTTATTTATAGGACTCTGATTTTAAGCATTGGAGTTACTGGTTTTACAACATAGGTGGGTAAAAAATGGGTATTAGCTTGTCTAAAACACTTTCTTAGGTTTGTGGGAAATTTTAATTTTCATCTCAGTGACCCATTAATTCATTCAACCTTAGTAATCTGTTCACAATTTTTAATGTTTATAATTATGTTTTCCTCAAAATATGTTTTTAGCTTCTATGCGTCAGTGAAACATTAATTTTTAAATTAAATTAAAGAATTAAACATCTTATTTATTTATTTATTATCACAATACAAGCTGGGGCTAAAATTAGATTTATAATTCACAATATAGAAATGGTTTACATTTTTACATGTATATGAAGTATTAACCAAGATATGCAACGGTTAGCTAAAACTAAAAGGTATGTCCTAGTTGGAAATTTACCTCATTCACTTGCCAGGCTGATAGCGGGCATTGTTGGTGGTAGATCTAGGCACATTAAAAATATATAAACACCGTGAGTAGAAGGGGCGAATCTTAAAATTTATCTAATAGGAGTTCAGAATAGTCATTAGTACCATTAATTAATTTTTGAAGACATTTTTTCTTAAATTCAGTTTGATAGTTAATTAGAGACCATAAGTGAAGTGTGTTTAATGCAAGGAGGTACCTATTCTTGAGGGGCATGTTAAATTTTTAGAGTGAAGGCAACAAAACACAAAAATGTTCGTTGTACTTGTATAACCACACTTTTCCTTATTGTATTATTCTAAAATGAATTATTCGATATCCTGAATGTTTATATTTTAGTAAGCTTTATATATTACATTTTTAATTTATAAATATAGATGTTGTACCATAGCAAAGTCTTAATGGTCTGATGTAAATTTGTTTAAAATAAATATATTATAGGGGTTATCTCACTGAAAACTTGAAAAATTCTTTATAAATTGTACTAAATTGAACAGTAGATTACGCAAATACGGGAACTTAAATGCAAGTGTTATATCCTAACCAAATATGAAAAACAAGTATTTTGTTTAACAACAGAATACAATATATTACATATTCTTACTTTCATTAGTTTTATTTTATACTATTATTTAGATGAACGTACACAACGTGGCAACATCGTATCGGTATTTGGTTAACATATATTTAAATATTGAAGTTTTGTAGTTTGGGATAGTAAAATAAAAGTTTGCCAAATTAAGAAACAAAATACAAAAGAACCAACAAAACAAATTACATTTTAACATGGTAAATTTTTTTGTGAATATGTGGTCTACATGAAAATATTAGGTATATTATCTTGCGGGGTGTGGTAGTTCAAATGGGAAAAAAGAAACATTAATCAGTTGAATTCGATCAATAAAATTGATCTATAATTTTTTCCATAATTTCATCGGATTAAAAAATAAATATATTTATTTAATCAATGATAACATACTTAGGTATTCATATTTTTTAATATCATTATTTTTATAGGTACAGATAATGTGCGTCGTCTGGGATTTTTAGGGCGTGCCAAAAGTAGAACATTAAAGATGACAATCATTATTGTCATAGTGTTTGTTGTGTGTTGGACCCCGTACTACATTATGGCTATTTGGTGAGTGATTTTTTAAAAATTAATTTGGAAATCCTATATATATTTTTATAAAAATAATAACAGTGATATCGTTTTAAAAATCAATGCCAGTTATACATTTAACGATTTTAATTTGTTTGTTAAAAAATGTATCCTAAAACTATTACGATTTGCGTTTTTTTTATTTATTTATATTTCTATTAAGTGGAAGTTCGGACGTTATGCATGATTAACACTATCACAACCCATTAAATAAAAATAAAATTGTATTCGTATATGATAGTGGTTTTGATAACATCGACCATCGATACGAGTCAATAGCATTATGTATGAATTCAAATTAACTGAATACATTACTGTGTATTTTCATTAGTTTATAATGATAATTTACATAGAATCGTCATAAGTGTTATATTATGATAAAAGAACATTTAATTAATTGGATTATTTAGAATACTAAATATATTATGAAGAATTATAACAATAGAATATAAATATATACCTACCTACATTATAATAAACACATTTCTTGTTTACATGAAGACAGTGATTAGTGAGTATATTATTTATTTCCCCAATACGGATGGTAAGTTAAAAAAAAATATTTTCTAACAATGTTAGTACACCATTCAAAAATTATATTAGTTGAATGTTGACACGGAGTAAACTAAGTGTTTTTGTTGACATACAAAATTTATATTGTATAAGAAATCTTATTAAGTTTGATAAAATCAACAACCATCGAAAGAAAAAGTAAATAATAAAAAAATTTATAAAATATAGGTTTAAATACAAAAGAAAAAAAAATCATCTTAATATCAGTTTTTGACGTACTTGGAATAAAAAAATCAAGATCGTGTTTTTCTATTCATAATATTTTGTCAATTGAATACAATTAACTTTAACAGTAATTATTTATATTATGCTAAACAAAAAAATGTTTTTGATGGAATTTTTGAAGGATAAAATGATAATGCAATTTTTTTTAATAAGCGTTTAATGTTGACATTTTGAAAATTATTTGGTAGTTAAAAATGTTTTAGTTTTATAGCTAGGACTTGTGTGTAATACAATTGTAATACATTTCTCGTATCTTATAATTAATTGTTACTAAAACCTAAAGATCTAAAAATCTTATTATCACATTTTTTTTTTTTTTTTTTGATAGCTATTTGATATTGAAATTATGTCAAATTTGAATATTGAAGCGAAGAATATTGATTTTCGTTATTTTGTTGTAACTCAAAAATATTTGAGTTAATTTGAAACTCTTACGTATATTATTATATTGTATACAAGTACACAATTAAATTTTCAAAACATTTAGTTTAATTTTATGCTATTGCTCACCTATATATTATAATAAATAATGCAATGTTTTTACCAAAAATTAATTTAAAGTATGGTATTAAATATTTTAAAATAAATTACTTTGACAGCAATATAAATATTCAAAAAAATATACTTATAATAATATACCTCTACATTTTCCCTCGAAACCATTTATCGTATGCAATGAGTTAAAATTTAACACATTCTAATAAAGTGACCTACCCATGACGATGTCATGTACAATTTAACACTTAATATACAGCAGAATGGTTACCTACTATCTTAAAAACTTATTTAAATTAATTGTTGTACAATAATCTTATGTAAACCAAACATATTGTTTTAAAATCGAAAATGTTTTCAAAATAATTACAATAGTTCCTAGGAGTGCTATTATATTAGACTTTATAGTTCAGTAATCAATATACAAAACCATGATTTTCTGCTTTAACAATATGGCAAAGGGAAATATTCATTTCATCTAAATCTTATTTAATTTAATGTAAACTTCTAAGTGAAACATTCAAATACAATTTATATATCAGTAAACTATTACTGTATTGTTACATTTTAAAGCTTTATAATGTATAACTGTTTGAACCTAATAAAGTATATTAGGCTATTATAGTTTCAATATATAATTTTAAATTAATTTATTGTAACAGCAGTACTGGGGAAACACATAGATATCAGTATTCAAAGAACTGTTCTCCGGTTTAATTAATACAATATTGTTTATGTTATCACGCGTGTAGTCATTTTGCATACACAATGCGCCGTCTTACAGTTTGTACTACCTGAATACTAAAATTAATTTGATATTATTGATAATAATGTATTCTTGGTGATTAGTATATATTCCATTACTAGACAGGTTAAAACTTACGGAATTATATTCAGGAATTAGGCCTGTCCATTTATATTGATTGAATTAAACGTAAACACGTATTGTTTTTACAAATGTCATCATCGGTAAAAAGTTACTAAAAGCAATACCCTTATTTTACACTACATACTAATTTTATTAAAAAATAAGAAAACACAATACAAACTATATAGATACTATACTTTTATTAAAATAACTATTAATAGTACGATATTTTGCCATGGTAATCAATAAAATTATTTATGAATCACTGAACTGAACACTTGGTACCTACTACCTAATATATGTATACGTTTGGTGGTATTTTATAGTTCACAAAACATTATGAAAATAACGCCCACGTATGAACTACCATTTTGTTTCAAAACAAATAAATAACAATATGTTACCATCGAATCAGTTGAAAAAAAATGTTGTATCCATATTATTTTTTATTTTATTTTATATTGTAACCATGGTGCGGAATAAAAACGGCATACATCTCAGTTCTTATATCAATTCCAAAATATATTCGGTTCCATTTTACGAATATTTTGGAAATAAATGTAAATCAACCATTTAAATAATACTCAATATTTAAATACTCATTAAGGTATAAAATTAAAGGTAAATTATTATTAATGCGCAAATATTTATATTTGTCTTAAAATGAGCAGAATAATTGTAATTACGTTACAATGGAAGATCTGCAGTTACAATAATACTCGAACAAACTGATGAAAGGGAGTGAGAGGAAAACAATAAGTTGTGCATCCATCCATATTCAATTTGATTGTTTTATATTTGACTATCATAAATAGCTCACTTACCTAAGTCCCAATCTACTATTTATCTATTATATTATTGCCATTTCATACTAATGATAACAAACAGAATAATCAATTAAAATTACTCATACAAAATTACTAGCAGTATGATGCTGTGGCTGATGTAGAGTGTTTAACATATCATGGGTTGCTGTAGAATTTGGTAAAATATTGAAGTTTTAATAATAATTTATCTTTAATTTAATTATGATAATAATAACGAATAATGCAAGTTATTTTAGTTTTTAACCTCATACAAATTTTTTTTTTCAAGAAACATTACAAATATAAATGGAATGGATATAGTTGATAGATTACAAACAACATTTTGTTTAAACAAGTAGGTATGTAAGGCGTTTGAAAATGTTACACAAGTAATGTCTATAAGTAATTAAAATTACCCGGTGAATTTTTTAAATAATTAGTACCAAAACATGAAGTGTGGGAATTTATGTCTTAACGAATGAACATAATTTACTGTTATATTAAATTACTCATAAAACTAAATTATTCTACCTGTGTGCTAAATTATTTTAATCACAATAATATTATATACTATTAGCATACCTGTATAACCAATTATATACTTATTTATTTTAGATTTTGAGTGGAACGATGAATGTATTGGTTTTACAATGATGTGTGTTTTTTTAATTTTTATTTTCATTTTTTGTGTCTGTCATCACGGTTGGGGGCAATAAAACTGCTTCTATTTTTTCAACAGTATCTTAATCGATGGGAAAGTGAATCTAGTTGGAGCATTTGAGTGGTCAAATTTTAAAATTTCCAATAGTTTCCAAAAGCGCAGGGAAAAAGAACATAATAATTGAGGAAAAACGAGAATTTTTACTCAAAATCGGATTTCCAAAAAATCGATTTTGGTTTTCGGTATAACTCTAAAACAAATTAATGTATATACATTTTCACTGGTTGTTTATATTTGCATTTTCTATACATGATAAAATTTTCAAAATATTTTGATTTGTTTTGAACTGTTTAGGAACATTTCCAGTTTCCAATTTTATTAGTATTTTTTTCTATGAATGTCAATAAAACATTATTTGTTGGGTAAAAGACCTTGAAAATTTAACACAAGGCTCCTACTATATTGTTACAATAGTAGTTGAAAAAGATTAAAAATCCTTACTCACAGTTTATTTTTATAAGCATTTAAAGTTCAAATCTTGACAAAATACGGAAAAATCACGAAAATTAGCAAATTATTTTGAGTTGAGAATTCATAAAAACTGTTCTCTTTAAATCTAAGATTTAAAAATGTAATACAAGATTACTCATAAGCTTATCTACCTTTATCAAAAAAAAAAAATGTCTACAAGCAAATCAAATTAAATTTTTATGAGCGTTTAAAGTTCATATTTTTACAATATTGGATATTTACTCGATTTCTCATGTCGTGGTTTTGTTATTTTATTGTTTTTCAAAAACTAATAACTATAGATACATGAAAATTTTACTGAATGTTTGTTTTTCATTTTGTATACACCAAAAAAATTTGAAAATACTTTGACTCTTTTTGAGCTCTTTACGGACATTGTCAGTTTTCAATTTTCTTAGTTTTTTATTCTATAAATATCAATTAAATTTTATTTGTTGGATAAAAAAGCTTGAAAATTTAATGCAAGGCTCTTGATATATTGTAACAATAGCAGTTGAAAAATATTAAAAATACCAATGGAGAATTTTGTTATATAAGCATATAAATTTCAAATTTTTATAATTATTTTGTAATTAAAAATGTATAAAATGTTCAACTTTTATAGCTAAGGATTGAAATTTTAAAACAATAGTCCACGGAAATAGGTAAATATATAAATTACTTTATTCTCAATAATATCATCAAATATAGGTACTTAGTAATATCATAGGCTGATTGACCGTTTTCGCTCAGAATCGTTTTTCTTATACAAGGATATTATATCATTGAATTCAAATTTAGTACCTACTATCCATTACAGTGATCCACTTGTAACCTACTGTACAGCAGAGCGACTTTTTTTAAATAAAATTAATAATCATACCTACCTAACTTTTTTAAAGCTAACAAATAACATAATAATTTAATAAATCAATAAATGTCTTACAATTTTAAAAAACGTGTTTGTTATAAATTAGTAGTAAATTGTAAATTAGTAGGTACTTATATTTGTATATTATACTTTAATTAATGATGAGTTCCAATAAAATAATAAAATAATTGTTATGTATTTGTAAACGTAAATTGTCCAAAACTATACTAAATATTATAAAAATCAAATTCTGAGTTCATTATTATTTATTAGAATACTACACCTATGGGCCAAGTTATCACTGTTATTCTATAAATAAATAAAAATATAATAATAAGTAAAAATATTAATAATAATTAGGTATAGGTTAGGTTATATGTATGGGATAGGTACTGAGTAAATTGTTATATTTTTCTTTTATTAATGATGCGGTAACCTCTAAAACAACTGTCTATAATATAGTTATATAATACAGTTGGGGGCAGTAAAATTGCTTCGATTTTCTTCAACAGTATCTTGTTCGATGGGAAAGTGAATCTAGTTGGAGCATTTGAGAGGTCAAATTTTAAAATTCCCAATAGTTTCTTAAAGCGCAAGGATCAAGAACATAATAATTGAGGAAAAACGAGAATTTTTTCTCAAAATCGGATTTCCACAAAATCGATTTTGGTTTTTGGTATAACTCTAAAACAAATTAATGCATATACATTTTCACTGGTTGTTTATATTTGCATTTTCTATACATGATAAAATTTTCAAAATATTTTGGTTTGTTTTTGAACTTTTTAGGAACCTTTTCGGTTTTAAATTTTATTAGTTTTTCTATAAAACATTATTTGTTAGGTAAAAAAGCTTAAAATTAAAGCTTTAATACAAGGCTCCTACTATATTGTTACAATGTCATTTGAAAAATGTTAAAAATCCTTTATCACAGTTTTTTTATAAGCATTTAAGGTTCAAATCTTGACAAAATACGGAAAAATCACTAAAATTAGCAAATTATTTTGAGTTGAGAATTCATAAAAATTTTTCTTTTTAAATCTATGATTTGAAAATGTAATACAAGATTCATAAGTTTGTCTACCTTTGTCAAAAAAAAAAAAAAAATGTCTACAAACTAATCAAATTAAATTTTTATGATCGTTATTTGAAGTTCATATTTTTACAATATTGGATATTCACTCGATTTCTCATGTAGCAGTTTTGTAATTTAATTGTTATTCAAAAATGAATAACTTTAGATACATTACAATTACATTTTCATTTTCTAAACACCATAAATATTTTGACTCTTTTTGAGCTGTTCACGGACATTGTCAGTTTTCAATTTTTTTAGTTTTTTTTCTATATCAATAAAATTTTATTTGTTTGCTAAAAAAGAGTGAATGCAAGTTAAAAATTTATAAAATGTTCAATTTTTATAGCTAAGGATTGAAAATTTAAAACAAGGTTCCACATAAATAGGTAAATATATAAATTACTTTATTCACAATAATACTTACTAATAGGTATATCATAGTATGACTGACCGTTTTCGCTCAGAATCGTTTTTCTTGTACAGTGATATTATATCATGCAGAGCAGAGATGCTATGTACAGCAGAGCGACATCCACTTACCCACTTTTTATCATTAGTCACACTCACTCTTAGTAAAACCATGAATAATTAGGAATTGTACAAAATAATCTAATATAGACCAATTTATTATAAATGAAAACAATACATCATAAATTAAATAAACATGTTACAATTTACTTTGTGATATGAAAACTATACTTAATTATTTCTACGTTATCTATGCGTTTTATAAATATACTATTTTAGTTTCAATATTTTTACTATTTAATAATATCATTATAAGTACCTATAGGATAATCGTACCTCATGCATTATATTAAATGTAGGTACTATAATGTTAAAGTTGCGTAATTGTATACGAAACAAAATATTATGTTTTGGTTATTTTCTTCCATACTTTTAGAATATTTTTATATTATCCTGTATAGAAAAAATGCAATGATTAATTCGATTTTATCTCTTTCTAATGTTGGTGAATAAATCATATTCTATCTTTATCTCTGAGTGTTTGCTAAGTAGAGTGATAACCTATTCTTCTATATCATACGTAAATCCGTGTTTTAGGTGAATTTATATGACAGCAGAAGCACTTATAAACGAAATAATTTGGTATAGGAATGTTCATGTGGCTGACAGCATGAGCAATTATGGATAACAAAATAATTCCAATAAAAAACTTTTCTTAAACATGCGTTCTCGCTAGTGACTCTAGTCAGGAAGTTCGGTGAACGCAGGCTTCATGAATGACGAGATGAATGACAACTAAAAAGTATCCAACGACATAAATATGATTATTATAGTTCTGCAATGTCAGCCGTCCATACTACATCGTATGTACACCGCTTCCACACGATTTATTTTATTTAAAGTTAAAAACGGTAGCTTTTCTTTCATTTGAAAAGTAAAAACCAAAAAAATCGTCTTAATACAACAGCAAAACAACAATTAACATTACATCGTAATCAGAAGAATAAAACCTCTGCAGCTAAGGAATTGGTAACATTTTAAATTAAAAATAATTCGGGCGGTGGAACACCTAGAAGTGCAGCTTCCCAACCGTAGCCAATATATCTAGGTACAAAGTTTATCATGATAAATGTATTGCACTCAATGTATAATATTAAGCAAAAAGTACCTTCACTAATTATCCCCAAAACAAGTTTATACTGAGCGTGCCAAATAAAAATTACAATCCTCTGACCAAAATAACTAAATCTATTACCTACTAGTGAAAAATGGAGTACAAATCAAAGGTCCACATTACTCCGATCTCCCGTGACCAAACATCAAAAACTATTCTTCACGCCAAACCGTTATATTATATTTTAACACTCAGACTAGGTACTGAAACAGAAACTATGGATGATGAACCATCTGAATCACCAGAATTTAACTCCACCTCACAAATATCACCACCCTCTTCTCTACTACCACCAATATTTATAAGTCTGTCAGTAACTTCGACCAACTATGTATCAAGATCAAAGAAATAATTAACGCTGAAGATCAATTTATATGTAAAAGCTCTATAAACAGTATTTAACTAACTATAGGTACCAATACACTAAATGTATACAGACTAATTATAATATTCTTACAAGAAATTAATACCATATTCCATACATACCAACTTAAACATGAGAGAGCATTTAGAGCCACAATAAGGAACCTACACCACTCGACCGATATACAAAACATAAAAAAGGAACTAGAAGACCAGGGCTTCAAAACAAGAAACATAAACAATGTAAGTACTTCAAAAACAAACAAAACAATTAGAATCATACTTAGAACCTTCAACTACTAAACCATATAAAACAAACCTTCCCCACCACATTCAACAACTCCACTCAGAAAAAATACAACCCCGAAACCAATAGCAAAGAACAAGAATGCCTAGTCACGAAAAAATCTCGAATCAATCAACTAATTCTCTTAACCTTATAAACGATTTCATACAAATTCAAACTCCCTCATTCAAAATTATCCTCTATCGAGCTACATGATACAACAAGTAGACTACAAATGAAATGGTCCAGAGACCAGCTCTAATCCTAACTTTAAAAAAAAAAAAAACAAAACAAAAATTCATAAAAAGTTAATGGTCTATAAACTTGAACTCTGATCACTACATAATTAATGTAATTTTTACTTATTATACCTATTTAACTGTAGATTATAGAGTAATACAGTGGCGTCATTTCAGTTTTTATTAGACTAGGGCAACTTTTCACTGCTTATCCAACTCAACATTTTTTTTTACTCAGATTCTCATAGCATAGTGCCATAGCGGTTAAGGGTGATGGTGTGGGGGAGGGGTAAATGTGCTGACTTAAGGTTGATGTAAATACTAGACTGGGGCAAATGGTCCAGTTGCCATCCCTCAAATGACGCCACTGGAGTAATATCAATGGATATTTTCTCTCGTCATGGGAACCCCATGTCAAAAACTCTTATATTTGTCCAATGTATTTATTATATTATTTAATATAGACTGTAAAAAAAAACATGACTATGATACAATTTAGGTTTACATACAATTTAGATTTACACACAGTTTTCTGTGGATAATATTACACATATAAGCATATTTTTTGTAGTTATGCCGATTGCGAGGACTAATAATATAAGACAGTATACTTGATCGATTTATTTCATTGGATGAGTGACTGAAGAAACGCTGATATAAAAGAAAAATTTGCAATTTTTAAAATATACTTATTTATTTAATCTGCTATTTTAAAGAAAATATATAACTTTTAATCTCTGGACAAAAAATTAAAAATACTGAGACTGATTAATTTGACAGTTACAAGATGTCGAATGCAATTTTATATTACAATATATATAATATATATAATATCTTATTTGAAACATTGTTATAGTCGTCTGAAGATAAGTTCATATTAATACCATACATTTTGTATTATATAATATTATAACGGTATTTCTGACATTTTTGTATAGGTATAATATCAAAATAAAATCTCATTTTTAGATTCAAGGGAGTTATTCGAGTATTTTTTTTTTTATTAAAATAATAAAATAACTCACCAACTTTGATGTAATACCTCTGTGATGTTGACATTTAGTTTAAAAAGTAGAAAAGTTTTTTTTTGAATTTCTTCTAGTTAAGGATACATATTGTGAAACTCAGAAAAAATAACAATGAACATGATTTTCATTCATATAATTTTAATATTACAATGTACAATTTACCCACCTATGACCTATCTACATTTATACAAAATATAGAATTATGCAACTATTTTAATATAATCTTAATTATTTTTACGTTAACTGAGTTTTCTTCAGAATTATCACGTACATCTATCATTGCGGTTAAAGATTAAATAACTAATTTACCTAACTTAGTTCCTATAAAACAGGCCCGGGTCTCTGTGCGCCACGTAAAAATTGGGCCGGTAGCCAAAAAAATGGCCGTTTTTATTTTCGGGAAAAAATAATCTAGTCTTTTTAGGTAGTGGAATAATGCAGAATGATATAAATATATAAATCAAATTTGTTGATTAATAACGATGAATGCGTCAGTTGTATAACAGATTAAATTATTAAATTATTTAATCTGTACCTAGTTGAATATTACTGTATTGGGCATTTCATTCCAGAAAAATATTAGATAGAACTTTCGAGTAAAAATGAATATATAAAATTGGACTAAACAGGTACCGCTCTGATGAACATCAAGTGTCATTCGGGTCACTTTATTATAGATGTGTTAAATTTGAATTCAATAATATAAAATCATTGTATACGAAAAACGTTTCTGAGCGTAGAGAAGGTCTTTCAGCCTATAATACCAACCGTAGCTTAGGGATCTAAACTTCTATTTTTCATTTTTTTATACTTCTCTTTGGAAGATTTATTATGTGCATAGTATCTATAAAGATAAGTGAAAAATAAAATAATTGCCTTTGCTATAGTTCACTAACTACTGTCGGGTTGTACGATCAATCACCAAACATTTAACGAATCAATATTGAGCTAATGATCCCTTAAACATGATTTAGTTGCCCATGATTGGTCCATTACATTTTATTGAACCATTTAATTAATACATTTTTTATGCCACCCGGCATAACTGCATAAGTACCTACCTAACTTTTTACTGATACTCTATATTGTATGATTTGTAAATATGAAAAACAATTATGAACTAATGCATACCTAGTTAAATTTTTAAAAAAAATCAATATATCCTTCGACTTTTTTGATTGTAGTATAAATACAATAAGAAATTAGGTACTACATTTTTTGTCGAATGGGCCGATTCTTTTTGAGGGCCGATAGAAATTTAAAATCTCGGCTGGCTGAAAATTCTCAATCTAGCGCTGCTATAAAACTATTGGAAATTGAAAAAGTATTTCACGAGTATTAATCATAAATGTTTCTAATTAATATTTGACTTTAAGAATGGTTTAAATGTATTTTTAATCAGCATATTAAATTGGAAGATAAGATACATTTATAATGTAAAAGTAATATGGCTTTAAGAAAATTACTGTTTATTATGTAGCATATAGGATAATACTGAAAACACACGTTATAGTTTTTCAAAATATATTTCAAAAGCTTGCTAATTTTCATTTAATTATTTTTAAACATTTAAAGTATGAACAATTTTTACACACCTAAGACCTAATTCTTGTTTGTTGGAAATTCAGAATCATATCTATTTACTAATGCTTCTGATCTTTTACATTATATTTTAGTTAGGTAAGTAAATAATTCTTGCATATTTAAAAATACTTAATGTTACGCGTGTACGTAACTATAAAATGGTGTCTATCTCTGATACTGTGATAACTGACTGATAATATCAAATGAGAGGGGGGAAACAAAATTATAATAATTTTAAATTTTATAAGTCTCTTATTAGTTATACCAAGTTCAATTTAACGTGTATTAAAATAAAATGTTTACCAATGACTTGGTAATAGTAAAAGAGCAAGCGAAGAAAGTAAGAAACGAGATACTTTGCACACACATTTATTTTTTCTATTACTAGTTATTATACATTTACTAAATAGTAAATTATTCAAAAAATAATTGATGTGTAGACGTGTAGTGGACGTCATGATAATAAAATAATATATATAACTAATTTAAGATGCATCTTTGATCTGTTTTATGTACATATGCACTTATATCATAGTAAAAGATAAATGCCGTAATAGTGTTTCAGCCCATTACACTAACTTACAAGTTATACTTAAATTAAATTAAAACTGTTGTCGACTAAGTCTACCTCGAGAGTTACATACTTCATAAAGCTCATATTTTAATGTCTTGAACTGTCACGTACTACAAACAGGGGTAACCGCGTTTAGAGTATATTATAGCCTTATCGTTTGTGAATTGGATCCATTATGTTATCTATAATCTGTCGGATTTATACAAACAATAATAATAAATCATAATGTGAGATTTTTAAGCAATTGTATGGATTATTCCAGTACCTACCTACTCGATGTTTCATTACTGTAGTGGTCTAGTGAAAATACAATTTGAATTAGCATGGTTCAACAAATATACGATTTCAAAATAATTATATGCTTAGACTTTCCTTCAGTTGAACTGCATACAAATCATGGGTTCTGCGTGTCAGTGAATAATTTAATTTTCCTAGTATAGACACGACTTGGCCCACGGGGAAATGTCCCTATGTTCCCATGGGTATTAAGTAGGTACTAGGTATTTCTCCGATTACGAGAAAAAAACTCGTATACATTTTTAACGCGATATCATATTATAATATTATTATTTTATTGCTCTCTTCGTGTTACTACATAATACTAGTGAAGTTGTTTCACACACCCTTCGTTGTCCACACGGTATATTTGGTTATGATAAAATTTACTCGAAGTGACAGCCACGACGATTTGTATAATATATTATAATCTAATTGTTTTAATCTCACCCGTCTGGCCTCACACGTTACGAATAAAACTGCAATACATTGTTATCACACGTGTATAATGATCAAAGTATATATTATTATTATATATACTGGGTGATTCTTTTATCAAACAACACTCATTATTTCAAAAAGTGTAAATTTTTTTGAAGATATTTTTTTACATAGTTTCAAGTCGCTTATAAAACAACGTTTTTATTAAAAAACTATATTTTTAATTATTTTTTATCCTTATAATTTTTTAAGTTTTTTACTTTTTTGAATGACAACATAGGGTTTTAATTTTATATTCTAAAGTAGAATATTTTTCTTAGTATTTTGATACATGAAAATTGAATTTGGGGCGAGTAGTTTATGAGTTATAAGTATTTAAAGTTTAGACGAGCGGTGAAGTGGACAAACATTTCGCGGGGTAACCCCGAACCACTCCACTCCGCACCATCACGGTGAATTAAGGTCGGGAATCTCACTCGAATCATATACTATTATATTATGAATAATTATGATAATGTATAATTATTATGACGAGACAAATGTAATAAGAAGGAGCCGAGCCGACACACACTGGCGCAGTTCCGTCGATTACTGCTCTCATGTCTCGTGATGTAATGTTATATTATTAATAATGTGATGGTACTGGAAGTGTGCTCGGGTGATAATGACGTGCTAAAAGTGTTTGTAGCTCATATTGTATTCGTTATTCGTTGCGCTATGAAGAATAGGTACGTCGTATAATATCATTATCGTTGCTGTTATCATTTTATTTATTTAATTTCGTGCTAAACTGTTTTTACGATTTCCGTGTTTTCCGTCCGACACGAAACGTTGACGAACAACCCTGGCAGTCATCCATTTCCTCAATGTCCTCTCCCCTAAACTCTCCTCCATCGAATCGATCTTTGCTCCGAAAATACACGTCGTCCACCTTCGGGAAAGCCTTGCGTTCTTATTATAATAATAGTCGTTTTGTTCCAACGATCGCGTAAAATAGAGCTGCACGTGCGAGTACAACATATTGTACCAACATTTTTCTTTACGATGTGACGCGGCGACTTGCAGTAAGTAAAGTAAACGTTTTACGGGTGGATTTTATACATTATTATGATCACTTTTTGCGTGGTTTTTTTTTATAATATGATAAAATGTTTTTTGTGCTGAAGACGATGTGCGTT
This sequence comes from Macrosiphum euphorbiae, assembly GCA_949089665.1. Taxonomy (NCBI): domain Eukaryota; kingdom Metazoa; phylum Arthropoda; class Insecta; order Hemiptera; family Aphididae; genus Macrosiphum; species Macrosiphum euphorbiae. The sequence goes on along the minus strand of CARXXK010000001.1, from coordinate 92,012,384 downwards.
CGTTACAGTATAATAGAACAACAAACTTAGTGTAATATAATATACGTGAGTCGTTAAATTTAATGCGTGGATACATTTTTTTTCACAACTAAGTGATGATGATTCACCAAAAAAAAAAATTTCTATTTATAGGTACCGAGAATTAACTTAATTTGACCACAGATTGTATAACACACGAAATAGAAATTTATTAGTTTCACGAAACTTGTTACGTTACCGATTTTTTTACAAGTACTTATATTAATTCTCAATCTAGTTGATTTAGTGTTTAAGATAAACGTCAATAAATTACTTTTGAGGAATGCACAATATGTAATTATCGTCAATAAATTAATAATCAGTAAGTAAAACTAAAAAAAAAAACCTTGCAAACAGTCCGAGATCGTAACAACTATATAGTTAGTTAAGACTAAATGTTTTTAAGAGGTTGTTGAATCCATTATAGATTGCTATAATACAAAATAGTAAAGTATAGGTGTATAGAAGTAGTTTAGATCTAATATACTCATACTATACTATAAATAGGTATTCAATAAATGTATTAAAAGTTATTTATTTAGCTTTCAGTCATCGAAATAGGGACCGAAAACCATAATAGTAGGTATAACATGTACATTGGAACTCTCTTAACATTAGATTTGTCTAAATAAAAATGTTTTAGGCAAAGTTTTAGTTATTTTTACAGTAGTTTAAATTTACCAAATGGCAAATAGTCACATTACTTTAAAGTTCAAATGTTGACAAAAATTGGATATTTAAACGAAAAATAACGACATTATCTGATCATTTATTTTTTTTGTTGTGATTAAAAAATTAAATGGAGGGACTTAAAACGTTTTTCCATTACGTAAGTTATTATTTTCCATGTACAAGACATTTTCAAAATATTTAGACTAATTTTAAGATATTTATACCACATTTATAGGTTTATATGTAATTTAAAAATAAATACTATATATGTATATATATGTCGAAGCCACTTCGTGAAATCGATCTTTTCATGAAAAGATGATTATTTCATGAAATGGAAACGGATATTTTACACTTCGTGAAATTCGAAAATATTTCACAAAATGGTCTCTTTTTCATGAAATGGTCTAGGAATACAAAATTCACTGCACACGTCAAGTTTGATTACCTATATCCATTATTATTTATTTAATGTACTTACTATAAGTATACTTATTTATGACTTCTACAATACCATAGGTATAGATTATAATATAAAGTTAAATTTAATTTATATTATTGCCTATACATAGTATATATTTTATAACTATTTATATCATATTAATATATTGTTCATATTATAATTATTTTTTTATTTATTGGAACATTTATTAGAACACAAATTAAATAATTATAGTTCTTTTATAAGGAATAACATAATATTATGAAAGGTACACTATAAACACTTTATTAGAACAAGGACAATAATGAATTAACGCAATTGTAACGAAACATAACGAACCTATTAGTTATTATAAGTATTATTTTCCACGTTCTTAAAATAAGTTGCTTATGTTTTATGAATTTACAATATAATATGACAAAAACAAGGGGCTAGGAAATTTACAAAATCAATCAAATTTATTTACGATTCCGAAAGTTTTAGATAATAAATAATAATCAACAATATATTATTTAAGATCCCAGGAATTAATACTTTACCTTTTGTCCATGTATAACATTAAGCCATTAACAATGTATCTATTGTAAACTTAATACTTATTAGTCGTTATGGACTGATTTTTAAATTATTTTTGAAAAAAAATTACGTTGCTTGTAACTCTCGACTTTTGTGAAGTAAAGTGATAAAAATAATGTCGGGTAACGTGAATATAATTTAAATAAAAATATTTATCGACTCAATTGTTCAGGCATAGTGTTATGGTTTTTTACCAAGCTTATCAAAATAATATTTATCCTTTTTTTGGTAAAACTCAGTTTTTTCATTCAATTCATCCATTACGTAGAAGCATGTAGAATAAAAACCTTTAGAATAGAATATGATCGAATGATCCACACAGCAACTATACACTGCTTTAACCATCAAGGTAATACCAAAATGCTGATATGACATTATTATTATGACTTTTATCAAAACCAATAAATATCATCTACACATTTCAGATAGTCTGGCAATTAGGCAGGTATAATAATCATATGGAATACAGAGTAAATTAATTATTTTAATTAACGTCGGCACGTGGTTAATAGACTTAATCGAACTATAGACGTAGGTATGCAATAGATGTTGTATTTTAGTACACAAAGTGAACGACCAGATTGTGCAAAAAATTACACGATGTAAAAATTGGAGTGACCGCTTCATGAAAAAGTGACCATTTTGTGAAATATTTTCGAATTTCACAAAGTGTAAAATATCCGTTTCCATTTCATGAAATGGCCATCTTTTCATGAAAAGTTCGATTTCACGAAGTGGCTACGACATATAGATATAAACTTAATTAAATAATCACTATGATTAATATTAGGTAACGAGTAAAATAATTCTAACAAAGGTGCTATTTTATCATTTTTAAAATATATATAGCATCAAATAAATATGTTAAAGATTTATTAAAATAATCAATATTATATAGGTACAAAGTTAACTACAGATATTCATACATTTAATGATGAATTAAGCATATAGTTAGTTTCAGTACGTTAGACATAAAATAGATTAGCAATTCTACAATCTATTGGATTCATTACAAAATGCACGACATTCTATGTTTATTTTAGGATAATCTATAATTTATATCATTATATTTTATACAACATTTTTAATTTAAGTTTCATAAATCGTTCTGTTGTAGTAGTTAAAAAAAACTATTACTATGTATAAAGGGATAATGAGAAGTTCTATAAACATAACATTGAAATCATAGAAATCTAATAGAATTATTTTTAATTATATGTATATATTTTTTTTACTATAAGACGTAACAGGGAAAATTCCTTTCTTTGGTATTTGTTGAATTAATCTCTCTCTATTGTTTCATTTATATAGGTAGGTACTTTAAAAAGTCCAGAAGTTATTACGTATACGTCTGATTAACTTGATTATAAATTATAATATTATTATTATTTATTATTTGTATGCTATGAGAGTTTGAAACTTTTCAATATTTGTTTTTATTTTTCCACACTCGTTTTGTTAACAAACAATATCGTTCCATTAAGGATGGCAGCTGTTTCCTGTTGGACATTCGAAATAATACTCGGTTTTCATTCTTAACGAGAGATAATAATAGTAACCTTCAGATTCAATATTGTCGTCCCCCGTCATATAAGTGTGCAATTTCTGAAAGGTGCGGATGACAAGTTCCGATGTGGCTATTTTGCAGTTGTCTAATGTTGTTGTTTTCGAGGGTTTTTTATGACTACATGAAAATAGGTACCTCTAAAATAACATTAATAAATATAGTTTACACTTTTGACAAGAATCGCGTGTTTAATAAATTGCTACCCCGTAGAGAGTGGAGATGTTGATAAGTAGGATGATGCCCAGTGGGGACACCTTTTCTTGACTCAATCCTTTAATCAATTTATTTTTGTTTTTATTTTTATTGACACGGCCTTGTTAACAAAGTATTTTTTACGGTTTCAATGTTCACCTCGTTTATAATATAAAAATCGACTTTAAAAACAAACGTATCTAGTTCAAGAGTCGACTTTAATGTGTATGATTTATAACAGTCTTACTCTAATTTTAATCGATGAAATAATGTGGCTTATTACACATTTGTTTAGAGTAAAATCAATTAATGTAAATACTTCTTGATAAAATTCGAACAATAGCAATTAAAATTATGTCAATACACGAATATGAACTACCTAATAATTGTTTATTTTAGTACCTATTGATGTTAAGCTAATATAAAACAATGCAGCCCGGTCTTCAAATAACTAGAGTTTTTAAAAGCTAAGAAACTTTGGTCATTACATTTTTAAAATTATAGTTTCTGTCATAAAAGTTTTCGTTTTGCTAAAATATTGTATATACACTACATATCAACTAGGTATTTAATTACTACCTGCAGTTATTTATAATTTATTGTAATAAAACATGATATGTATTTAAATGAAATCAATTACTAAAGACTTCACCAATTATAAAATAATAAAAAAATAAAAAAATCGAAGAACATTATAATTTATTTAGTATTACGGCAGTGTCTTCATAAAAATAAGAATATTATTTAGTTAACTATTGCACAAAAAATATTATTTACACATTTAACTAACGAAAACAATGATCTCACATGATATTGATTAAATATATAAATATATTGATACCTATAGGTATAATAGAAATAGATGAATTCTAATCTACAGGGCTTAGAATTTAATTGCATATCGATGAATTTGATTCTGAATTTAATGTAAATAAGATAGATACTTATTTGATTCAAGACATAACTTTTTCAAATTCTTGTTTTTATTTTTTCGTATAAGTGTTTTTTCTTATGATTTCATTACAGAATATATCTAGTGCACCAGGTGTCGAGCGTATCTCGTCATTGAGTAAGTCACAGCAATGTGTGTGTTAAATTTGAATTCGATGATAAATCATTTCATACGAAAAACGATTCTGAGTGAAGACGGTCTGTCAGCCAATATTAATAAGTATATTTTATGTTAAAACTTAGATGCATTTATTATTTATATTACCAGTATAGTAATTTATTTTAACATTAGTAATTAAATTGGTAGGCTGAATTAATTTTTATCAAAAACATTACATTTCTTAAACAATTATAATAGAACATATTATAGGTTTCTTATCCGTTGTGTTCGTCTCTCCAATAGTTAAGACTGTTGATATTAATATTTATATTATTTATTTCCAGTAGTTACTAATTACTATACATACAGATACATTGACACATTGTATATAAAATTATAATATATTGCGTTGTATTAAATACGTTTAGCTAACCTAACTTGTTTATCATACTATTATTATTGTCAATACCATCAATACCACCGTCCACCGACTTACTGCAGACCAGTGTGAATAAGTTCGAGGTGTAAACAGGCAAAAGTATAATATTAGTCTAATTTGTTTGAAAATATTTTTGTGTAAGTACCTGTATAAAATATAGGTATGTAAGTAGGCAACAATATATGTAAAAGTTTCAAATCCCCATTAAAAATATTTTTGAATAACTACAAAATAATTAAAATCGTTATTTTTGGTTTAAATATAAAATTCAGTCCAAATTTGAAATGATAACTTACATTACTCTGACTTACTCAATTAAGAGGTACACTCAACACCTGTGTACAGCAGAGTGGTTACATACTTTCCAGCCTTTTTTTTTGTTTATAGGTACTTACATTAAATTATTGAAAAGGTTAAAGAAGCCTTATTTGAAATTTTAACTAAACATTGTTACTTTATGAAAAAAGTATTTTTATTTTCACTAGGTGGTTTCCTTACTTAAATATTAGAAAAACTAGAAAAAAATTTAGAAAACTTTCGTTTATGGATTATAATTTTTTAATAAGATTGGAAAATTTAACCAATTGTTTTATCTATTAATTAGACGAATGTGAAAAATATAAAATGTGTTAACCATTTTAAGTTGTACACTTGTACCTATAGAATTTTGAATAGTTTATTTAAGTTTATTGTTATGAGTTTTAAAGTTATTATTATTTAGAACTGAATATTTTCTAAAAGCTGATCTTTATGTAGTAAAAATAAAACTACTTGTGGACACATAATTCATATTTAAAAAAAATCGTTTTTGAATGTAGGTATAATATTATATTCCCTATATATATTTTTTTTTTAACACTTATGAATTAATATAAATATAAATTTAACCTTTTATTGATTTATAATGGAGATTTAATTCGAACGTGAATATAAGAAAAATAATTTACCTACATTTTAATTTATTTGTATTATTATTATTATTTATTAGTATTCTCTATTGACGGAGAAATATCCAATTACAAAATAATTTATGTACAAATACATTGTGTAGGAGTATACAAATTTACATTAAATAAAAAAAAAAAAACAAAACTATAGCTAGTACCAATTACATCAAAATTAAATTATTCATAAACATACAAATATAAACATATCATCATAACATAACTTTATAACCGTAATTTACAATCAACTACAATTTTTTACTTCAGTAGTATTTCTTATGGTCATCAGAATATTTTCTGAATATGAGCTTAAATAATTCTTAGAAATATTATAAATTAAAAAACTGTTTTGATTTCTTGTAGATTTATTATTTTTTCGAAAATGGAATTATTCTAACAAATAAGGGCACTCTATGGAGTTGTTTAATAATTTTAGTGGGGAACGGAGTGGCCGAGCGTACTAAGGCGTCGATTGCGAATAGCACCATCGCCGGTTCGAAACCAGGCCACGGGCGGCACTTCTCTTCGGGCAGTCACCGTGTCTGGAGAGAGAGAGAGACAGCCATTCCCCACCCAGGCATGGCAGATACCTACGGGTGTCGGGTGCCAACTAGAAATTTCTGCCAAACTAACAAATACACGTGTTTAAACCTGCAGTACCGTCCCCCACAGTTAAAAACCACCCAATGGCCTAAGTTTCCGTGGGTTAATTAAAAAAAAAAAAGGTGTTAAGTGGATGTCACTCTGCTGTACAGTTGGTTACAGGTCGGTCAATGTATAATGGATTCTATTAAACTTGAATTCAATTATATAATATAATTGTATAAGAAAAACGATTTTGAGCGGAGTCGATTTGTGAGTCTGGATTTTTTATATTGTTATTATTTAATATAGCCTGTAAGTTGGACTATTGTTATAATAATATTATTATTTTTTATTCGTTGCAATGGTAATAAATAAAGCTTTAGAAATTAAAATCCCATTTTTAGTGGTTTTTCGTAATTTGTTGGTAGTTTTTTTTTATTAAATAACTATTGAGAAAATCGAAAAATTACATCTTTCAAGTACCATCTTGATACAATTTTCTAAATGATAAGGTACTATATGTTTAAATTGAAGCACTCCTTCTAATAAACATTTTGTATACAGGATAAAAAAAAAAATAAACACCATTGTAAAACCACTAGCTTCCTCACTCAAAATCAAAAAAAAAAATAATGTTTGTAAAAATGTATTGGGGGGTACACTCTACTTTTTTTTTATTAATTATAAATTAGAACACAATAATAATATACCATTAAACTCAGTATGTCGTGGGCGTTAAATTCGAAGGATAGAAAACGGAGAAATCAATTTTGGACTGCTTCAAGATTTTGAATTGTACAAATTTTATCTAAGTACTAAATAAAAAAAGGCATATTCTAATTAAGATCTTACAAAATATGCAAAATATAAATTTCGTAAAACATCGTATTTGTTAAAATGTAAGCATGTAATTGTAATAAAACCTAGATTTAATAAGGCTTTATTTGTTGTTTTTTCAATATGACTGTTGAAACATAGGTTTTAGAGTCAAAAGTAACCTAAGTCTATATAAATGATTTAACAGATTCTATAGATACATTATTTAGCTTATAATCATAAGCAACACTGGTTTTACTTATACTGAATGTTAATATTTTACATTGGTTGATATTAAGATATTATTTATTTAAATTACACCAATAATTATTAAATTACCAACAATTATTAAATTGTTTTATATCTTCTTGTAAGCTACTACAATCGTGGATTGAATCAATTTTTTTTTTAATAATTTGTCACCATTGGCTAACAATAGGATATTAGAATGTTTTATAACCGATTGAATATCGTTTATAAATAATAAAAACAAGGTTGTCGATAGGTGATATTTTGAAAGACACCTGAAACAACATGGACAGTTTCAGAAAAATAATATTTAAATTTCATGATCTGAGTTATTCTATATCTGGATATTATACTTCGAATATAAAACTCTTGATTAACTTTTATTTAAATTTTCCTTCTGATGTTTATATAACATACATACATCTACCGTTATCTTTAGACTCATATCCCAAACAAACTTACATACTTACAACTTTTCAAGACATTTTTATTACGTCACTGCTTGTATTGAACATTAAATATTCATAGTCAATCCACTAACAAAATCCGTATAGATATCATTATAATAATGTTAATATAATGAAGTTTCAATAAGAATAAAAACGAAAAATACCATAGTTTTATACATTTTATATTACTTATAGCTTATATATATAAATAAAATAAATGTTTATATTTTCTGCCTATAATATGGGATAATCTGAGTTTGAGCTGAAGTATATTGAATATTTACTATTTAGTTTCACCTTAATTTACTGAGTTCATAACGTGTTTTGTAAATTTTAGGGTGTGTTTATAAGGATGTTTTTATTATCCGTTTTTTGAAAAAAAAAATATTTTAAACTGGACAGAAAATGTTATAACTATACTCTTTTCAAGTTAAGAAACGTAGTTAGCGGGGACCAGTTATCGTCGGGCCTCCACAACACCCGTTTGTCACTCCCACCCAGTCGATAATCTGTATATCTGCCGTGTAATATTAATATATTTGCTGTCTAATATTGCCACGCCCCTGAGCACAATTCAGCTACCGATTACGTTTCTTAACTCGAACAGAGCATAATATTATTAATGAGTGCATTTTTACGATTGCCCACAACGATAAATTATAATTATTAATTTGTATATTATGTTTTTAAAATGTTTTCAAACGGTTGTTTTTGTTGCTCAGGTACTGGACGGACCACAAGTCGGCGCAGATGGTCGATCAGAAGGTACAGCACGCACTCTTCATGTTCGCTTGCACAAATTCGTGTATGAACCCGATCGTATACGGAGCGTTCAATATACGCACCAGGAGGACGCTGGTGACCCAGGTGAGACCCAGTGCCAGTTTGGCGTCCACCGCATGCACCACTGAAATACGGCTGCCTGCGCTTTCCATATCGGTTCGCCGGGTCGAATGACAATAATAATAATAATAATAATAAGTAATAACTAATAATAACATTCCCCCCATTTCCCCCCATCCTCCGGTCATCGTTCACATAATATTACAGTAATGCATATAAACGCTAAAAAAATATATTACACACACACACATGACACACACCCTGCAGCTATCCGTGTTTTCACGTCCTTACTTGTAAGAGTTTTCGCATGCGTTGTTGTTAGAAATCAAAATAAATATTGCATTTTTATTTTATACCGTTTGCGCATTCTGCGTGCCATAATATTATTATAAAAGTAAAAGTCTAAAAACCAATAATCTCAAATAGCACATATAGTCCAAGCCATAGGAAGTTCCATAAATACGCACAGTACAATAGGATTTAACTTATGTATATTTTATAAGATTTGTGGTAAATAATAGTAATAAACTTCTTCCTCCAATTCAATATATTATATTATAGACACACCATTTTACGTTTCTTACTCACACTCGTATCTATAGTAACCTACCACAGCTTAATACCTATAATGATACATTTGAAACTCGATTTTTAACAATAACTGTTTTAATAATGTGGGGGCATTAGCAACATTGAAAATCAACAAATATTTTCCTGATATGCTTTCATTAAACTTAATGATGAGGAATAATTTCTTAAAAAAATATACATTCGTATAGTATAATTATTATTGGACTTTTTAATCTGTTTGCTTTAACTTTCTTCGAGTAGAAGAACACGATATAGTGCGGTACCAAATCTCTCTCTTTGCTATCACTTCATATCTTTATAGCTCTACGGTATAAACATTATCGTAATATTTATTAATAATAATTGGCAGTAGGTCATTTTTTTATTTATTGTGTCAATATAAATATATTTATAAATTATAAGTCAACATATTATATAAGTACGTATTTGTTCAATATTTTTTAATCTAACGGAAATTAAATTAATTTTATTTATTATTTATTTTCTTTTATATCAAATCAAAGACATTGATAATGATATTTTAAACCTAAAAATATGTTTAGGTGTATCATAGTTAATAAATTAAGATTTTTTATGTAAAATTAAATACAATTATTTTAAGCTTTTTTTTCTTAACAGTTATGTTAAGACGTTTACGTAAGAGCTAAAATAGTTATTGACACCCTCACCACTATTCTTTTAAGAAACAACTAATTAAACATGGTACCTATATTCAAGCTATGATTTCCTTATTGAAAATAATATTTAACAAATCAATCGCATTGACTAAACTTTACCTTTTTTAACGATTTAGCCTTATATAATTAACATAGTATGCGTTGTTTCGTTCTGTTAACTAATAAAATCAATTTAAAAATACTATACATACCTACTTGAACTGACGATTGATTAACATTTAAATTCATTCATAATTTATTCATAAATTACAAATATCCACGTATTTATCTATTTACTATAACTTATTTGTTTATTTATTTAATTATTACTTTTAAAAATTATTCTTTGAACATTGAGAAAGAAATCGTTAGTTCAAGTTTTTTTAAACCATATACTATAATAATATTTTGCTGTTATTATATATTATACTAGGCAACAATTTCTAAAACTTCTACTGAAACCAGAGTATTGGACTTTTGAAGCCCGCCAGATGGACGGTGATGATATACATCTATATATATATATATATACGTTTAAACGTTTTACGTTAATTTTTTAATTTTAACTATATATTTTAATAAAATATCTAGTTGTAAAACTATTTCGGTCATAATAATTATTCTCTCTCTCTATAGTTTCAATCCGTAGATAGTAAGATAGATAGTAGGAAATTATTAGGTAATATTAATTAATTTAAACGAAAAACATGTAATACCAATAACATGCTCTAAAATTGCTGATATTCATTTTGTTATATCCCATGCGTGCAGTAGATATAGGTACTTGACATATACATATACGTACAAATAACTGAACTTTCATGTACGAGCTTATATAATATATAATATCAAATTTGATATATGAACTTTTTCAGTAGTAATTACCTATAATCATATAAAATATTATAATAATCTATTATATCATAGTTAATAGTTATATTATGTACAACTCTTTACATTTTAAAACCGATACTAGTCGTTTAGGTAAATATTAAATTTGTATTAAATGTGTAATGAGTTTGATATATTCCGCACATCTAAAATGTATCTACTACAGTTGAAAATGTAGTTAAAAAAATAATAAATAATTCTTTAAAATTTTCATTTCGTACAATCACACTAATATATACAAAGTGGGGATGTCTTAACTAATGTAACCACTTTTTAATGTAATACCTTATTACTACTCGTAATAATTATGATTTATTATTGAATTCAATAAATTATTACCAGTACTAATGGCCGAACGCCTAAGGGCATATTGAAATTTAACGGTCATGCTTCAAATCAATGGCTTTAGAATAAATAGATAGCGATAAAATGAAATTTTGATGTTCAGAACACGCAGGTGGAATTGCTTTAGAGATAATCGAACAACTGGAAAATACAATAACATCGCGTTTTTATTGATAGCACATTACTTATATAGATTTATTTCATAGCATTTTTTCAGCTTATTTTGAAGTACATTCAGATATATATAAGTCTTATACCAAAAATGATACATTTTTAGTTGTAGTCCCTAGTCTTGTATTAGATGTGTAATAATATGTATTTTCTTAAATCTGTCAGCACAATGGTGTTTGGCGATATCCTAATTATTCAATGTTTCTACATTAAGTAGATCGTGTAATATTATATTTTATCTCAAATTTGTTCATCTCGTTTCCCCTAAAGGCCCGTGGGTAGTCATCCCAATAACATGTGAATGATTCTTATTAGAGTATTTTTATTGATGACAAGTAGGACAGAAATAAATTCTGTTTTAGTTTAATGCTTGCTTCGAAAATCAAATGTAATTTATTTAATTTTATCGCATTGGCTTGATAGATTAATGCAGTTTTTTTATTATTATTAAATTTCAAATATAGCATTGCATGTTTTTTAGCCTTAATTATTGTACAGATTATGTTAATAATGTAAGTTGATATTTCAAAGTACGGTATATGATTTTAATTAAAAATGTTATTTATTTATTTTGTGTTTACTAATTCAATATAATGAACGTAATATATAAAATATTATATATATATTGAACATAATTTGTGTTTATATAAGAGTTAAGTTATAAGTTTTATAATGATTAGTGTTTCTATTGTTAATACACAATTCAGATAAAATTATCACAAATTATTAAAATATGATTAATATTTATTATACTTACAATTATTATAAACATCATTAAATGGCTTATTTTAATTAAATCAATGTCATTTAAATATGAAATATTTATTATTTATCCTAAATGCTTAGAACCGAAAGAATTCTAATCAGCGTGTTCTAATCTTGGTGTCTGAACGTTTTAAGATTATCTAAAAGCCATAAAGTGGTTCTTAGAATAATTAAAGGTTCTTGATCTATGATCAAAATTAATTTAATATTAACTTAAACTTTAAACTTCAAACTTTAAAACAAAACTTTTTTAGTGATCTTAGGGTATAAATGTTTAAAATACAGGATTAAATGATTACCTGACCTATTATATTATTACCTGCTTAATATTCTATATTATAGAAATTAAAAGAAAAATGTTAAACCAGTATAACATCCCTATTATATTGGCACCAAAAACAGTAGACTCAAACAAAAACATCAAGTCATCAACAACTACATTATATTATAATATAAACTAATATAGATCATAACTCACAAAAAGCTTGTCTGCTCCATGTACCTACTTAAGTTATATCGTTTTATCACTACCGAAAATATTTATATTTTAAATTTAAATTTTTGTTTGAAACAACAATAATGATTGAAGTTTGAAATGTACGTAGGTAGATCAATATACAAATTATATTTAGTTAAGTTGTAATATTACGTTATTGTTGATATAATATACATGATCCATCAACACCTATCAGTATGAATTCAATTTAATTAAACAAAAAGTTTTCTTAAATTAGTTTTCTTTAAGTTTAAACAACTCAAAATCGATAACTAAACTTAAATTAATGAGTGAAAAAACTTTTTTTTTGTTAATATTTTTAATAATATCTTGATGATTTTCATTTCAGTGTATACTTCATGTTACACCTTGACAATCTTTCATCGTATTAAATTAAATTCATAAACATCCGTTTTCTTAGATCATCAATTTAAATTTTTAATAACCTCAAAAACGGTTTATTTGACACTATAAGTAGGTATACGATATCTGAACATCAAAATTATAATAAAAATGGAGTATACTATAACAATAATTTGTGTTTATTTCAAAAAATATAAAAGGTAGTTGATCTTTAGATGGCATGTTGTGATGAATGATGACAAAAGTTTGACTAGGTTGGTTTAAACTTACAAAACAAAAACCCGAAGTCGTTTGTTGTATAGAGTTTATTATTTAATAGATTTTTAGTGAAGGTATCTCATCATAAAGTAGGTTGTTGACACTTATTGTAGGTAGTGGATCATAGGCGGAGATACATTAAATTGCAGGGGATAACATTATTAAGATCAATGTTAGGGGGGGGTTTCGATCGCACAGAACTAATATCGTGATGGACTTTTTTTGGGGGGGGGGGGCTAAGCCTCCGTAATTCTCTCTCTCCAGATATCCAACTATGTAGTGGATGTATTCAATTTGAAATCATAGACAAATCATTATGCAAACGAAAAACAATTCTGCCTCTATTCATATTTCCCAAGGATATAATATTAATATAATTTATTTATATTACAATATAATTAATTGAATTATTATGTAGGTATTAGTAATACGGAAGTTGAACTAATTATTGCCAAAAGTATTGCATTTATAATAAAATGTTTATTATTATGATATATTGTTACTGTAATAGTCATATATTACTATAAGTAATTTAAATGTGAATAGGTAATAATATACAGTAGAACTATATAAATAGGTGTGTTACTATCTAAAATGTATCTTGGAAATTACATTGAAGATAATAATATAAGTAAAGGTATAAATGTTATGATTAAACTTACCCCACCTGCCCCCCAACTATTTTAAAGGCGTATGTTATAATAATGTTATAATTATATTATATAAGCCAGGTCTTCTACAAATAGATTAAGTTTAATAAACTAAGGATATTTAAAATTAAAAATCACTTAACATAATTATTTACCTATCAACATTTGATATTAGTATTAATTTGAAGGTGAAAATGTTTCTGAGCTTTACTTCTTTTGATACCGGATAGTTGCCGTTTTATTATTTATTATTTCAGTACAATAATGCACCGCCACTGGGGCTTACACGAAGCCGCGATCGTGTACGAGATAATTGCAAGCAATCGCGTCAGCGTTCGTAGAAAAAAAATAAATTGGACCAAAATTGTTATGTCAAGTGTAGGTCATAGATAAAAAAAAACGTTTATGGATGATGGGTCATCGGCCAATCTTATCACGCGAGAATTAACTGCGATTATTATGCTGGGGTACGATTTCATTTTATCTATTCGAATAAACAGTAATGCTGTATAAATAAAATAATATAACTTTGCCGCCTCTATGAAATTTCACGAGTAGTCCGCAATAACCAAAATATCTAATTTTGAATAGCGATTTACCGAGTCAATTTTATTCTCAAACCTGAATACTTAATATTACATTCATAACCCGAAGACAGCCATCTTCTGGCTACTCCGAGTAGCGTATTCGTCATAATATATTGTAATATGTGATATGCACGGTATTGGTATACCTTACAATAACACTAGACCACAATCTTCTAGTTCAGTCGTATTGTGTTCCCTAAAAACGCCATAAAGGGCACCTGCAAAGGACTAATACTATATATTTATAGTTTATATATACTTGTCCCTCCAATTACCGCATGGAATGTGTAAGTCATACATTAATGTATATTTTTTTTAGTTTTTGTATCGCTACTGTTGGGGACCGAACATTATTCTCATTGATTGTAATAAATTACTAGTTATTTACTAGGTAATGTTCGGGTTATCGCGAATTTGTCTGTATTGAACAGCATCATATTTTATCTCATTATTATTTGTAGCGTGTTGGATGTTATTTTCGAGTACTTACCTCTGGCGAACTCGATCATCGATTTCTAATATGTAATAAATAATAATATTCACCATCCCCTCCCCCTCAAAATCAAATATTCCAACTACACCTCACCTTAAATTTAACCAATATAACAAAACCGGGAATAATAATTAATATTGATGTCCAATTGAGTAGTAATAATATAGTTTTATAATGGGTATAATAATACCCATAGGTAGTATTGGTAGGTACTGTTACATTGTTATGTATACTGATGTATATCGCTAAGAAAAATTGGATACTATGTAATTTTATTAAAATATTTTTATCTATAGATTTGTTTAAATGTTAAGCATACGAGTGGACTTGCATTCGAGTACCTATATGTGATTGGTACGTATTATAGTATTTAGGTACAAAGACAAAATTATATTTAAAGCTAAATTATTTTTTCGTATAAAATCATTTTAACTACCTAGGTACTTATTAAAATATTATTAACGTTTTTGACCGACTTATGATCCTATTAAGAACAATAATTAAATTTAATTAAGTTATCCAACTACCTTCAAATGGATGTCCAGATGAATTTTGCACATTGAATACTTATATAGGTACGTATCTATTTAATAATAAATATTAATTTTCTTGGAAATAATTTTATCTAATTAAAATGTTTGGTTCACTCAGAATAAAACTGTATTTCGGTAAATTACTTAAAAGTGCTCACATTATAAAATAATTATTAGTTTTATAATTATGTGAAAATTATGTTGGGTATCATAAATGGTATTTCGTTTGTAGTTTGAACTTTTTAAAGGGAACCATTATTATACTGGTAAGTGTAATATATTTTTTTAACCAAACCGATTTTAATGAAATGTTGAAAATGTCTCTTGCTTGGTACAACTTGAGATATTGGATAAGCTGTTATTTAGATAAGCGCCCCTTAATTTTGGTTATTGGTTTAAAAACCTTTTTCTAGTTTAAATGGTACTAAATACTTTCATGAAAAATCATGTATGTACAAATAAACATTGTAAAAATTATAACTTACATTTTATATTTATATTGATGTTTCAGGTTTCTACTTAATACGTATCATACTGAAAATATTATTTTTATCAATTTTTCAATTAAATATTCACCAATTTTAAACAAATATAATGTATCAAGATAATATGAAAAATATGTATTTTAATATTTTTAATGATAAATATACCATATCTATAATTATTTTAAATTTTGATGAGCAGAGGAGACTGACATGAGACCACAAGAGGGCACAGAGGTAACCCGCAAAATGTTAGTCCATTAATCTATACTCATCTGAACCTTAAATACTTATAAGTTATAACTAATTAACTATTCATTCAAAATTCAATTTATGTAATATATCAAAGTACTCCAGGAAATATTCTGCTTAGAAAAATAAAATGAAAAATGTACGTTATCATTCAAAAAATCTAAAAAAAAATTGATAATTGTACCTAATTTTTTCCAAAATGTTGTTTCGCAATGACATCAAATAATGTAAAATGTGAAAATAAAACGTTCTAAACCGTATAAGCCTTACAAAAAAATTAGAGTAAACACTTAAATGTACCTCCTTTTATACACTTATTAGTTATTATATAGGGTATTAATTATTGGTATTATATTAAGATTTAAAAATGTATGTAGGTATAGTATGTTTATAGTATAGTATGCAATACGTAATCATAGGTTTATCACTGTTAACTGTTGTATACAACTGAATAAAAAAGCTATCCAAAATTTAATGAATGATCACTGCGAGGCACTTAGTATTTAGAATATATTTAGTAAATAAAATGATTTTAAACTTTCAAACTAAATAAATTTATAAATCACGGGTTTGTACATTTTTTGAGACTGTTGAAATTATACGCTCCGAGTTAGTTGATTGTGTGCTGTAGCACATTTGATCTATGTGGAGCGTTGTAATAAAATAAATTCAGTGTATAGTTGGGCGATTTTATTACAATTAAACAATAGTTTAACAGTCAATGGACCAAGTCAATTCTTAAAATATATTATGTTACTTAAATTACCTAATTAGACCTTTTTAGTTTAATTATTTAATAGGTATACTATGTAATGCACATTTTATAATGTTAGATATTTTTACCCTACAAAATAAAAATAAAATTATTTAAAATTACATCAATAAAACATGAAACAGAAATGATTGCTTTCATATGGTTTTTTTTAATAATTAATTGTATTTGATATAATATATGACGTATTAAATATGCATACAAGTGTACTTGGCTTTAATATCAAATTCATTAATGTTTAAATGAAGAAAAAGTGACGAACTTATATGTTAAAAAAATTGACACGTCATCATTGTTATTAACTGCAGTATAAATAATTGGATAAATGGCTGGATAGTTTTTGAACAATTAAGTCAGCTACGCGTATAATATATCGTATTCACAGTGCAATAGATTTACAGGAGCAACAGTTTTAAATTGTTGTATGTCATAAAATACTTTTTATTATCCACGTATAAGTTTAATATTTATTGAAGAAAAAAGGCAATTGTTTGTCTATTGTAACACGTGGACCATTTTAAAACATTATATAAAACTATAGTTTTTATCAGCTTCTTATGAAAAAAAAAATCAAATTATATTATATTATCTATTACTATTCAATTTCAGCATAAACATAGATAGACATAGATTATCACTAAATTATCTTAAGTTTTAAAATTATTGTACTTATTGTATTTAGTGTTGGAAAAAAATGTCTGTCTCAAAATATGTTCCAAGAACTTATGACCATAAATAACCCATGGACTTCAGGTTCATATTTTTTGACCGACTGATATTTAATAACATCAGTGTTCAACAAAGTATTTTTTACGAGGTATGAGATTCCATGTTTGATGTTTTTCCAAAGATATGGTAAAAAATAGAGCTTATTAATATTGGGTAGTGTTCTTTGAGCTGCATCAACATCAAGAGCTTTTAGATAGTACCTATACTTTACTGATGGAGGATTTTGTTTTGTTTAGTTTCAATGTCCTGAATAAATTGAACCAATCATTTATCGTGTTACGTTAGGTAAAATATTTTACTAGGTATGGACATGGATATTATTGAGCTACTAAATACTGGTAGATAGTGGATATACCGAATGTCACCTAACTAGGATATATAATGATACAAATTAAAAACTCTGTTCATCTTCTAGAATTTTCATACTTTTACATTATTAATTAGATAGAAAAGTTATTCGAGCTAAAATGACGTAAAAATCCCAAATAATTAAAACATCATAACTCCGGTTTCAAAAATATTAAATATTAACAATATTATATTATAGGTACACAAATGTTGAAATATACAATATTATGTGTGCAATACATATTTTTTAGGTAGATATATGATGTGAAACTTCGTATTGAAAAGTAGTAAAGTTTATAAGAAATACAATTTGTAATAACAATAATGATTAATAAAAAATAATGAATAAATTAATGATGGTTAAAAAATATTTAATATATATTTATATTTTCAAGACAATATGGATAAAATCTAAGGAAAAGTTTGTGATTTATCAATACAGCTAAAATAAATAGTTTTCTTGTAAGATTTTATATTTTAGTTGTTATAATAATATATTGGAAATCATATTTACCTATATTTAGTATTTTATTTATAATTATTTATTCTAAAATATAAAATTTAAAAAATAAGTTTTGAAAAAGTTATTTTTTTTTTTTTCATTGATCATTAAGCCCGGCAACTATGGCCATTAGCTGTTTTTTTTGTTTGTTTGTTTGTTTGGTTTGTAAACACGTGTGTTTGTGGTGGCAGAATTTTTATTGGGGCACCCGTAGGTTTCTGCCATGCCCCGGAGTGGGGGGATGGCGGCACTTGTTTTCCGGACACCGTGACTTGCCCGGAAAAAAATGCCGCCCGGTGGTCGAGAATCGAACCCGCGACTGCCAGCGCCGCGGCCGACGCGTTAGACCGCTCGGCCACCTCGTCCCCCAAAGTTATTTTTGTGCGGGAGTTTACGACAGCATTATTATTCACTCAGTGTATTATTTTTATTTAATTTATTTGTTTCAAAGAAATTTCAATAACATTTTTAATATTTCAGAATAATGATATGATATTTTTTGTAAATATAATTTTGATAAATAATATTATAGTCCCTAAATCAATGGGGAGTTGTAAAAAATGCGCATTTAATTAAATACTTTATAGTTCGTTAAATTTTATTAGGGTTATTGACTTAATGTTTAAGGATTTTCATTAAACATACTAATACGATCCATCAGATGTTTGTGCAACACAAACACAGATGGATTGTGTGTCTGACCGATGAGATTTAATTATTGCACAAATTATTCACCAGAAATCCTTTGAAGTTCCCGATATGATTTAATTGCGGGGAGCTCACATTACTGGGTATAGAATTTTCGACGCACTCCACTGGAAGTGTGATGACCGAAGGGTGTCGGTTTTAACTTTATCGGAAGACCCTTTGGTTACCTAGCTAGTAGCTAATAATGACTAACTGTCTGGCCCGGCTAGTGCCAAAATTTTTTTTTTGTAAGTACATGCCATATTATTTCTCCTAATTATTATAGTTATTATTACTATAATATTCTATGTAACCATAGTCAATCGTGTAAATAAATAAAAAATAATAATTGTAGACGTTCTGATCTGGTCAGTTTTCCGGCGTGAAAGATGTTTCAACAGATCTCTTGGCTGACAATTACAGCATATATCTGGTTGATCTAGCAATGTTTGATTTTTTGGGCGGCATTTCAAACAATTTCCAGTATTTAGTGTTTGTTAACAACTGATGCATCCAAATAAAGTTAAGTTGTGTGTGGTATTCAAAAACCACGTGAGCTAATGAAATAACTATAATGTTAATATTTTATGATCAGCAACCAATAGCAACCCGGCGTTGTCAGAGTCAAAGATTTATTTTTTTTAAATGTTTTTATAAAAAAATATAGGTATATGCTATATATTTTCTACTAATTATAATAGTAAAATAATATGCAACCAATTACCGCTCTATAGTAAACAAAATAAAATATTCTTTTTTTGTAAGATGAAAAGAAATTCATATGGGAATTTGCCCCAGTCTAGTATTTACATCAACTTTAAGTCGGCACATTTACCACACCTCCCCCCCACCCGTTAACCTCAATGGCACTATACCTACTATAAGAATCTGAATGAAAAAAATGTTGGTTGGAAAAACAGTGAAAAGTTGCCCTAGTCTAATAAAAACTGAAATGACCCCACTGTGTGACTTACTCTATAGGCATTAGCTACATTTATTGGTTGAAAAATAATCTGTCAACAAGTATCAAGGAATCTATATAATATATATATATATTACTTTTATTTAAAATGGTCAAGTAGTTTTTCAGTCTATTATAATTACAGATAGGCCAACATCCCATTTTTATTTATATATAGAAGACAATTTTTTCTACTTGGTACTATTTAATCTGTAACCAATAGGAACTATTTATAAAAAAATGTGAATAGTAAAAATCCTTTCTTAGTGCACTATTACATGGTTATTGGTGGTATTGTCAAAATTTCAAGCCCCTAGTTCCAAAAGAGAATAGACACCAGATTTACGTATTGAAACGGGTTTTGTCCGTGACCACTGGTGTCTTCTCTTTTGGAACAGGGTATAGATATCATATAGATTATACTCTACATTGATCAGTCAGCCAGGACACTACCAATTATATATAATATAATATGTATAGATATCGGCCCATTACGAAAAAAAAATAATTATCGGATTTACTTTTTAGTTATTGGCAATAATATTCATGGATATTATTTAATTGATAAATAATATTGGTAAGCAAACAACGATGAACGCAATAATTGTGGTATAATAATATAGGTACATAATAATACATATAATGATAAATGATTAATGATTAATGGTAGTAATTATCACTTATAACTTATAAGGTACATACCTACTCTAAATTAAATTATTTCTTTGGAAACGATTTTAATGTAAAGCTGAATTATTTTTAATCTACAGAAATAATATATTATAAAGCTTATGACTCCGCACAAAAAAAATAGTAAAAAAATAAATACTATTTAAATAGTTTCAACTTTCAAACTAGAACATGTCAACTGAATTTACATTTTTATTACAAATTTGAACTTAGTTACTAGGAACATAACTTTAATAACAATTAACATTTTTAATTACAATAATATACATATTCAAATCAGTTAACATTTAAACTTATTTATTCTTGAATAATTTAGTCTCATATAATTATAATTCATTATAATACCCATGTTAATATATTATAGCGTATCTATCCGATCTATGTTTGTACATGTATACGATTTAGTAAAAGTGTCTCAAATTTTCTTTTGTTTTCACATAATCATTATATTTTGTAATTTTTAAAATAATACACTAAATACATACATCAAAATAGTTACACTTATCCAATATTACATTTTCTACAGTCTGTTATCAACAAAATCAATTATTAATGTTCATTATCCCATCAATCTGTAAAACCATCCGGGGTATGTGAAAGACATCATAGTCTCGTTCTTTCTTCCGGTTAGTATAAATTAATGTCTTCTGATATTACTCGCATGATCCTTAGTTTCTTAAATCTTATATCTATTTAAGTATTTGAAATAGTATTCTATTAACAGGCTTGAATTCCGACATAACTGATTACCAGCTCATTACTCTTATTCGGGGCTTAACTCTTCTTACTATACTGTGTTCGGTTGATGGTTGTGCTTGTGATGTCTAACATAATATTATACTTCTATAATTCCCAGCTTTGTCTTAATTCTAAGACTTGCTATTTTTATTACTGGATGTCTACTCAACAGGAACGTAGATTCGAACAGTAGTCTTAACTTAATCTTCTTTTAATCTCTAATAAAATTAAACCATGTTTTAATATTATATCTTGTATCTTTATTTTAAATTTGAATAAATCTTTAAAAACTAGGTGAGCATTGTAACTCATAAAGGACGTATTTAAACAAAGAAAGCGAAACAATAACATATTATTCAAACAGAATTCTCTTTATGTAAAACATTACATTGTGTCCGTTGTATACTAATAATAATTTTAAAAAATAAAGGTGTTGAATTAATTATTTATGTTTATTATGGCTTATGAGTTTCTTAATAAAATATCTTAAAATATTTTTTGAATGTTTACAATTATAATTTATATAAGGTTTTGCTATTAATGACGATGTTGAAGCTTTTATTTTCAGTAGAACTAAAATATTATAAAAAAACTGATGTACCTACTTATTAATAATTTTCAAATCCTAAAAAATAACCTTCGCAACTATTAAAATCCCAATTGTGTGTATAGTAATATGATATGATTACGACTGACAAGTAGTAAGCCCTAACATAATATTAATTAAAATGGGTCTTCAATTATTTTTTTCTCTCTACATATTCGATTATTAAAAACTTCGTAATATTAATTTTTAATTCATAAAAATAAATATGACGATATTGTTATGATTCAATAATGTCACATGTAATTAAATTGTTTTCAGTTGAATAATAACATTAATATGACTTATGAGTTATGAGTGCTTTTAATTTCATTTAACTGAAAAATGTGGGTGTTTAACTCTTTTAATGTTTGAGTGTATGTTTAAAAAAAATATTATGACTATAATCTTTTAAGTATTAAGTATTAACACAACGAAATGGGTATCATCAAATAATAAAAATAAAATCATAAACCAAATGTAATAGTAAGCTACTCTATTTTCAAGTAGGTAGGTACCTACTTTTTAACTACCATTTACTTTAATCTGTATATACAATGTAATATTTACTAGCCAAAAATAAACGATTGTTTTGCATAACAAAAACAATATACCTAATTTATTGTGAATCAGTGAACCGCTAATATCGATATCGTTAAACTAATCAATACGTTTATGGCTTTATAACTTTATTACCTTTATTACCATTTACCTTATAACTTTTGAATAATAGTATCAGAATAATACTATCAATAGCCAATATGTATGTATTATTGTAAACCGTACGCCGTAAATAATTTATAAATATAATCTAACCTAGCTGTAAACAACTGATTCAAGAATACAATGCTCAACGATACTTTGCAAATAATTAATATTATGTTACTTTACGGTGCTTAAATACATTGTATATACTTTATAGGTACCTACTGACGATCATTGGGTACCTATTTATATTAATGAATATTGAATATTTTTGTAAATATTATGAACCACATTAATTACTCTTTTAACTTCTATACTTTTAAAGTGACTTTGGGACTCTTGGATACCTACCAACACAAAATTGTATATCATTTTAGGAATTCGAATTTGTTAAAAAATCAGTATATTAAGTGCAGATCTGCTTATTAGAATCATTATTAACTTATAAAAAATATATTATACTTAATATACTTATTAGTTATTAATTTACAAGTATAACAGAATAAACTATAACTTATATTTATATATCAGCGGTTAATTTATATAGACTATTGGTAGATAACTAAAAACAATATACTATACATATTTTATACCTAATATTGATCATCATTAAGGGTGTCATCACTTAGCCAACTGATCTGTGAATAATTTGCTCAACATTTCATTTATAACCCAGTATTTATAACGAAAATAATAAAATTAAAGAATTCAATATTTGTTTGAAATACATAACAAAATATGTATTTATTTATTTTGAAGTCCCTTTTGATTTTTGGTAATTGCTTTAAAGAAACAGTTTCTTTTTACATGTAATATATTATATACTGAAATATTTTCGAAGTGTAAGGAAATAATATTATATTCTGAATACTTACAAAACATTGAACATACAGCGTATAATGTATAAATTAACCCAAGTTCCAAGTATTTACTTTAAAAATACATCAAAACCATACACAAGGTGTAGACCGAGCAATATTATAATGGATGATTTTAATGGGATTCAGTTTTTAAATATTTTTTTTCCTCAGAATTGAGAATTTAAAATTATAATATCGTTTTATTTATAATATAATATAAAGAAAATCCAATATATTAAATTTGATGGAAATATCCTGAATAATATTCTATGAGGATCTCAATTTACTTTCAATTAATTTGGTTATTACAGAATAATAAGAGCATTGCATTTTATTATACTATGGTATTTCAATATAATTTTATTCGAATAAGGATACTACTAGCTTATTTTTATTTCCCTTGATTCAATACATATTTCAACATACGGTTTTTTTTTTTTAATGTTTTTAGCTTTCGTAAATATTCGTAATAATATTTCCTACCCACGGTAAACAAAACAAGATATATGGTAACGAACGTACATTTATTAAATAGTAGATATACACGTATTTTAAGTCTAAGATTAATTTATCGTCAAGGCTTAAACCCTTTTTAGAAAACTGTACTCAGTTTAAAACAATTGGTGATAACCTTAATTTACATCGAAAGATTTTATTAATTTTTTGACCATTTACTTAGGATTTACGATTATTTAAAATTAATTCTGAATAATAATTGGATGATTATAAATATTTATAATTTTACTTTCATTATTTGTTCTAAACTAAAAATTAAGTTTAAACAAAAATTAGATACCTAGTGTTAATTCAACTAATTTAGGTACCTAATTAGTACTTTTGTAAAAATGTATTACATGGTAATTATATAGAGTTTTAGCCTTTTAGTATGTTTTATGTATCATCTTTTAAAATCTAATAGTCGTTATGAATATAATATATATTTATATCAAATTTCAAAACGATTGTATATCTACACATTTATGAAACTCAATCACATTAATTAACATAATATTAACATTATATTATTACATGGACTATACACCTATAGATGTAGATATAGTTAAGGACATGATGAGACTTAACCCTTAAGTTTTCCATACTAAACCGATTAGATAAAAAAACGAAAGGTTTTGTTAACTGTTAATCGTTAATGTAATAAATCTGTTTATTTTTAAATATAAGAATAATTGATTTCATTACAACATTTATTTTCATAAACGAATTGAAATTTAGTGTTAAGTATATTTACTTAAACATTTGAAATTGTTTAGTTTTTTAAATCATATTACTATTTACTCCATTGTGTTTTTTTATTAAATACCACATTCTTTTAGATTTAGATACAAGTAGATATAAATAGATTAAATTCCAAATTTAAGTGAATTGAAAAGTTAAAACGAACAAACAACATTGATTTGTACTGCTGATTTATTTCAGAATGAAGTAAGAGGACAGCTATTGAGTTCGTATCTAAGTAAGACTAAAAAAAAAAAACCAAAATCAATTTTAGTACTCGCGAATATGCTAGTAATTGGATTTATACCAGAATAGACATCAAAAGTATAGCAAAATCTCAACATGGATTTATTTACTTAAATACTGAGGAGGAAATGACCGCATGTGGGTACAGGAGATCTTTTGTTTCGATGCAGAACACATGTATTTTTTAATGAAGTATTTCGTTCGAATTTTTATTAAAAATAAAGGCAATCGTGCGGAAATACTTTGAAGTCTGACGTGTTATTTTTGGCGCATTTGGTAGACCGTTTGTGCACTTGACTGTGTTGTGTGGAGTGGTTAATGCTTTGCCGCACGACGTGCTTTTGTTAATTATACGCAATGGTAGGACCTTGTCACCCATAAATATATCTGCAGTGTACCCACCCACTCACAGCGATTATTATTATAGACACGCAATCGAACAACTAGTGTGAAGATGAACAGATACTATACAGTGTCTGAGTATCGGAACGATGTGCGTGTACGGTTTTAATGCCTACGCAGCATATTATTATTAAATAGGTAGTTAATAATATTACGTTTATTGATATTTGAGTTCAACACAAAATCATCTAATCAATTTTTAACACGTAATTTCTACTGAAATACACGGTTTTTAGGAGACTGAATGAAATTTTCGAAAAAATGAACACATCAATACAACCATGTTGATAATAATTAATATTATATTGTGTGATTGAACGCTAACATTCATAGGAAGATATGTATTATACTGAAATAATGGTTGTTATAAGATAAAAAATAATTGATTTATTAATTTGATTATTTGTTTAGTATAATGTAGTTTTAGATTCTGAGTGGAGCGATAAATGATTACGTAATTATTATTAGATTTTTCAATTTTTTTTTTTTTTGATTTTGTAGACCTATACTTTTTATAATATAGAAAAAATACTTCAATTTTGAAAACATTGATATATTTTTTGATAGGAAAGTGAATCTAGTTTGAACAAAAGTATCAAAAGTAAATAAAAATAAATAATATCCAGTACTTTTCTAAATAAATGGGAAAAACAAACAATTTTACGTGAGACCAGATTTCGACAAAATTGATTTTCTTATTCAGTCGTAATTAAAAAACGAATACCTACTCAAAATTTGATAACAATATGCTAGCAACCGTATGTTATTTTGTTGTAATTTAAAATATCAAATTATCATATTATATTGTTGTCAAACATTTTGAGTCAATAATGACTCACCGTAAAACGTGAGGAACTAATCGAGTGTTCGAATGAATTGTTTTCGAATGAAATCGAATAAATCTGTTCGAATCAGTGCCGCATTAGACATTTTGCGCCTCGGTGCTGAATGTTAGTTGTTATAGATATCAGATTCCATGTTCATGATAGCTAAATTATTTAGCCTTTCTTCAGAGATACTAGACCTCAGATATGTTTTAATACGTTTTAAACATGAGAAAGACCTTTCAGTCGAACAATTACTTACAGGTGCTAACCTTTGATACACACCTATTTTTTCTCAGAAAACTTCACTTTTCCTGAACAGGTTTTAGTAGTCTTATCACCGATACATAATAAGTGACTCCTAAAATGAACACATTATTAGCAAATAAAGTGCTGAGGTCATCTTTATATATTCATTTTGAAGTATTTCAGCATTCTTAAGAATTTCAATTGATTTGAAAAAGAAATAACTTCATTAATTAATTGTTGAAGTAGGTATTCAATTAATTGTTGAAGTAAACAATTAATTGAAGAAGTAATCAATTATTTGTTAACCCTTTCACTACCACATTATGTTTTAGTTAAAAAAAAAAAAAAATGTTTGCACTAATACTATAACACACTAATAATACACTTCTTAGATAGCGAGTACCAAGTTTTGTGAGGATAGGATAATTTGGTAAAAAGTTATATGACTGTACCGCTTGCAAGGTACACTGGTAGTCATTATAATTAAAATTCATATTTACAATTAATATCCTTTTTGTATAATGAAGTTATAGAAATATATAATGTACAACAAAACTATTATTTTTTTACACTTGTAGTCAGTATAATAAAAATTCATTTTTAGAAATATCCTTTTTGTATAATAAAGTTATAGAAACATAATAATATAATGTACAACAAAACTATAATTTTTTTTTCTATGAAATTCAGCAAAACAATTTTTAGAGTTACCGACAGAACAAATATGTATATTAAATTTGTCGCACATTACATGCGTTTTACCGTTACAGTTCTTCATTTTGCACCTCTGTTTTTCTCCTGAAGTTGGCAAATGTCCTATGTTATCATAACGGGTTTTTTGATACGGCTTTGATTCCTTTGCCGTTTTCTTTTTTGAAGGAGGTGAAGGCGATGGCGTGAAGCGCTAGTTGGTCGTCCTCGAGGTCGCTTTATATTGTCGGATCTTCCCAAATTTATAAGATTGTCTGCAAGCCTCATTTTAAAATGTAGTAAATCCATTTGCTTTTTCTTTTCAATACCCAATAAATTACAATCTTGTAAATACTCCAACCACGGATTGCAGATCGCCATGTCAATTGAATGAAAAACCATACGTAACGTCAAATTTTTTCAATTTTAAAAAAAATTCTGTAGTAGGCTATCAATTGATCTATTTTTATCCCCACCACCAATGCTCTTATTATAAAGTTGTATTACTTCTGGACGTTCAACTGTATCATATATTTTTTGCTTTTCTTATCCCACCGTTCAAAATTGTCTACATTTCCAGATGCAATAAAATTTGATGCCATGTGAACGGATTTACTGTCATACTATTTTAACAGTGCGATAGTATTTTCATCATTTCGAATTTTGTTTGTTGCCCCTTTTCCTATCGAAGCTAGCACTTTATCATTCATAACAGAAATAGTTAAAAAATAATGCTGCAAATGGTCAACAATTTAATTCAATATTAACAATCAAAGGCCAAGGTTAACACAAAGTGGGCTCATTTCTACCAATGTCAAACGAACCACATACATTTTTACAAATTTACTTTATGGTTGGTGAATGACCTTAATTCGCCTTTCGCCAGACGTATAGTCGGTGATCTGGATTCTGGCCGCTTTTTTGAATGAGCACTTATTCAATGACAATCAATAAGTCTCAAGGCCAAACTATAACTGTTTGTGGCTTAAAATTTGGGCATAGCGTGTTTTTCACACGGACAATTATACTTGGCATGTTCTCGTGTGGATAAACCATCCAGTTTATTTGTGTTGAGTAAAGATGGACTCACTAAAAATATCGTAAATTCCATTGCACTAAGACTAAGAGACTGATAGGGTTTTTTTAATTGTCATAATGTGCGATAGAGATGTAATTTGAAATTTATTAGTGAAGATCATACAAGTACACTGAATTCAAAAAAATTAATATTTGGTGTTTTGTTATTGTTTACTTCACTTTCAGTCATATATCAGTATAACATATCAACACACAATTACAATGATTTAGTAATTTTTTATTTGACTTCCAAAATATTCATTAGAAATAATTTACATGGCGATAATTTAAAACAACGTTGTCTGGGTCAGCTAGTGATTTATACAATTCACACACTACACCCAAATCGATATTAACAAATTGTAATATCTTGCTCGTAAGGTTAAATTAGTGTAATATTTTAAACCAGAATAAATATATATATTTTTTTTATTAATAAAATACACAATCGGTACACAATAAGGCACAATAAGAATATGGACTATAATACAAAAGGAAGAAAAAACTTGTCTGAAGAAGCCACCCACTGATGAAACTTTCGAAACCAGAATATAGATAGGAATTCCGTATTTCCTGTATTATTATAAATAACTGATGTCTATCGACATAATCACAACATATTTGGGAACTGTTATTAGGTACCTATATTAATAAATAATAATTATCGAAATTAGCAAATTAGCTATAGATATATTGTTATAAATGCAATGATTGTTTAAATAATAAATTTCAAACAGTATAATACTATTATATTAAATTATATTATATAATACTGTTATTAAAATATTTAAAACTATACAATTTTATTAATTCACAAGTATACAAATTTCTGACCACAAAATGTTGGCACCCTCAAAATACTGGCGCCTGGGGCAGTTGTACCCTGCGTCCCTGGTTCGAATGGACTTGTGTTCGAATAGTATTATGTACGAATGTAAGTGTTCGAATAAATCTGTTCGAATATACTAGTGTTCGAATAGTATTATGTACGAATGTTATATTTTCCTATCTGAATATAATTACGAGAATACGAATATCGTTCATAGCCACAGATATAATATTATGCACCTAATTTTTTGTTGATAGGTAAACTTTTATTCTCGCGTACTAAAAATCTTGTTCTAAGCTCTAAAAACAATGCGATTTTAATATTTTAGAATTTTTAAGGGAATTGCTTTTAATTTATCTGTTTAAAACATTTGTTTTACATATTTAATTGTATAATTAAATTATAAATAATAATAACACATTATTATACCGATTGACCGATTGTGAAGTTTATTATTATAATATCACATTTAATTGTATAGTTATATTATAAATAATAATAATAATACATTTTTATACCGAAAAATTAAATTTTGTTGATTCCACAAAAAGAATAATATTCGAACATTTAAACTTTCTAATACATATAAAATTCAAACTCTTTTCATTCGTACATATTCATTCATACACATGACGCCTAAACGGGGCAAATATATTTGTAGGTGCGTATATAAGTAGGCAATACATTAAAATTAATCAAAATATTTTTAAGACACCATTGTGTATAGACGTATAGTTAAACGTAATAAAAAACATAAAATGTTGAAGTCCCCATAAATAATAATTTTTAATTACAACAAAATAACTGAAATCGTTCTTCTTTGTGTTTAAATAACTAATTTATTGCTATACATTTTTTTTTAGTTTTCAATAACTACCTATACATTTTCGAGGAATCTTGTATTCAAAATCATCCAAGTTAATGATTTATCAAAATTGTATCTAATTTATTAAATTTTTATATCAATATATTTCTTCATCATAGTTTTCATCCTCTGCAGGTATCTGCAAGTATGTCTTATTATTTGTCTTCCTCAACCACTATTTCTCCCCATTATAAATATAATCTAATTAAAATTAATCTTCATTAAAATAATGAGTATGAGTGTTTTTCTTTTGATATTACTTGACTTTTGTAAGAACCGTATTCAAGCTTCTACATTACACTGTAGCACTGTATGTACTTTCTTTATTATAACATCATATTAGCCATTAGATAATTGAGTGTCTTTTCTTTAATTATGTTTAAAAATATACATTATTTCTTCCATAGTGCACTATATAAGTAAACAAATTATCGTTATGACATGTGAAACAGTTTATAATAGATTTTTATCAGTTTGTATTTTATTACCTAGTAATTTGCATATTAAATGTCGAGCGCAATCTACAGTTATTAGTTATACGTCCTGTCAACTGAATGGGGTCTAAGGTACAAAATAATAACTTCTTGTTTGGTTTATGGTATTGAGTTTTCACTTTTCTTATAATTTTAATCATATAAAAGTCGAAGCCAATTTGTTCTGCCTTGATGACAGACAGGGGTCTATCTTTTCCCCTATAATTTAAGTAATTCTTGAATAAATTTTAATTATGTACCTATACTAATAATTGCGTTAAATTAATTAACTTAGACACGTGGTTAAACAATAATTTTTATAAAATGTATTATGTACTTGTATTATATTAAATTAGTTATAAACATGTCTTATATTTCTATATATTTAATAAATAAAAGTTTATTAAATGAAACATTAAAAATTGGTGGGTACACACTACACATGAATTGGAATGAGAGAAATCAATATTTAATAATTAATAATTTTATTTATTTCGCAAAAATCTCAACTATTTATAATATAATTTAATAATACGATTTTTTTTTTAATCTGCATAAATTAAAAATCAAGAAAACCATCTAAAAATCCAATTAATATTGTTTTATTAAATTGCTTTGCTTGAGTAAATATAATGTCTATTATAGGACGTACCTACTATTTATTGAAAAATTGAAAAGAACATTATTATTACTATTATTATTATTATTATTATTATTATTATTATCTTATTCTTATACAATTATTTTATATTTTATTTAATCATCTATACCTATATAACTATATCCTATTTGTTTTAGTTTATTTTACATTTTATAGTCTAGTTAAACTATTGTATGTATTTATATTTTAAGTTAAGGATATCTGCGAAAAGGTTAGGTGAATATATATTGTATATTTCCCCAATAAAAAAAATACATTAGTACCTACATTACTGTATTTGTATACACTATATTAATTATTAGGTATAGACGTATAGTAGATATTAGTAGGTACCTATAGTGTTTATGTATAATGTATATAGTATAGACTATACAAATAGAATAAATTCCTTAGAAGAGAATAGTTGTGAACCAAATAATCTTGAACTTTATAAAAAAACAACTTTTAATTAATTTTAACTTATTAACGAATGCATCGAACACAAGTTTACTAACAGTTTTCCTTGGATCTTATAGTATTAAACTGACAATACAATTGAAACTGGAGAAATTGTGTACAATAAAATGCAATTTAAATCCAATAACGACAAGGGAATTTGGTAACGTACTACGAGAGGTAATTCAAACTTATATTTGTTTGTGCAAAAATATAATAAAAAAATAATTACCAAACCGAATGCCCAATTACAGTTTACTCAATCCCTGGTATAAACAAGTTATTAAATGTATAGGAATGACTCCACTATGTACATAAATATCATAAAAGTATATTGAGAAATAAAATAAAAAAATCTTGTAGAACTACAGTAGGTATTTTAATATTATTCGAAAATTGTTTTAAAATGTTGTACATCATTAGGGCACCTAAACGTTGTGTGGTTAATTCGAATTATTGTTATATTTCTATGTTGTAACAATGAACTTTTTGAATAACCTTATATTGGAAACAATTACCCTGCTCTTCACTATGAGATCATGGAAACAATGTCCATGTGCCTATGTGCCTGTGTGTGTGTGTGTGTGTGTGTGTGTGTGTGTGTGTGTGTGTGTGTGTGTGTGTGTGTGTGTGTGTGTGTCTGTTTTTTCATTTAAATATTAATTATTTAGATAAATAATGAATTATTATTTTAGATTTATGGTCTATATTATCAAAACAAGTTTAACAATCGGTAATAATTTCAAGTGTCAAGAAATAACAGTTTTTGAACTATGAAAAACAATTTGTTAGTAGGTAACAGTTAACTGGTAATACTGTTTTAGTATCTTAATTTTTTTTTTGTATCTAGTTGTTTTATTAAAATATTGGGATAATTTTATATAGTAATATGACTTACACTTGATTCTATGTATAGTTTCTCAAACCGTATACAGTCATTTATCGATTAAATTTAATATTTTTAATAAAATAATGTTGAGTTGCATACACTATCATACTGAACATTTAATGAATCAATAATGCGCTAATGGTCACTTAAACATGATCAAGCGGCGCATGATTGGCTCATTACATTTAGTGATACATTAAATGTATTTAATTATTTGTTATCTGACATAATAAGTATTTAATGGTTTTCTATGGAAAAGAAAGAGATACCTAGTCAGAAACCGAAAAAGCTTAAAAGTTAGAAATGTGTTGACACATAACACATTCAATGATTGTAATAAGTAATAACTTTGGGTGGTGATAAACTTTCCCGATTGTGTAGTAACCTCTCCCTATTTTTAAACTAGTAAACTCTCCCGATGGTAAACTCTCCCGGGTAAACATTTTGTTTACCTGAAAGAAACATAACAAGTTAACTCTTCCAGATCAAAAATATGTTTACCTGAACGAAATGTGTAAACTCTCCCGGGTTAAAATTTTGTTTACCTGAAGGAAATATGTTAACTCCCGAGTAATTTTAAAACTATATCGCAAAAAACCATAGACTATATACAGAACTAAAAATAAACACCTTGAGTGTTTTAAAATCCGTTCATAATATTATTATTATAAAAACTAATTATTATGAAATCGATTTAAATTATTATTATTTTTATTATTTACCATAATTTAAATAATTTACTTTTAGATTCTGAATGTATTGATCTTACAATGGTGTGTGTTTTTTTATTTTTGTGTTTGTGTACACGATAAGTAGTCGAAATAATGCTTCGATTTTCAACTTCAGTATCTTGTTCGATTGGAAAGTGAATATCGTTAGTGCATTAGGAAGGTCAACATTTGAAATTCACAGTAATTTTTAAAAGCGCCAAGAAAAACAAAAGAAAAATTAATGAAAACTGGAATTTTACTCAAAATCGATTTTTCACAAAATTGAATTTGGTTTTTGGTTTAACTTTAAAACAAATGACAGTAGATACATGAAATTTTCACTGGTTGTTTATATTTGCATTTGATAAAATCTTCAAAATATTTTGATTTATTTTGAACTGTTTAGGGAAATTTTCATTTTCCATTTTTTTTTAGTTTTTTTTTTCTAAAAATATCAATAAAATTTTGTTTGTTGGTTAAAAAAGCTTGAAAATTTATTAGAAGGATCCTAGTATATTGTTTCAAAGGCAGATTAAAAATATTAAAAATCCTTAGTCACAGTTTTTTTTTAGAAGCATTTAAAGTTCAAAAATTGACAAAATATGGAGAAATCACGAATATTAGCAAATTATTTTGAGTTAAGAATTCTTAACATTTTTTCTTTTTAAATCTAAAATTTTAAAATGTAATACAAGATTACTCATAAGTTTGTCTACCTTTATCAATAAAAAAATCTATACCGGAAAGTCAAATTAAATTTTTATGAGAGTTTAAAGTTCATAATTTTACAATATTGGATATTCACTCGATTTCTCATGTAGCGATTTCCTTATTTTGTTGTAATTCAAAAACGAATAACAGTAAATACATGAAAATTTCACTGAATGTTTATATTAGCATTTCCTATACACCATACAATTTTGAAAATATTTTGACTCTTTTGAGCTGTTTACAGACATTTTCAGTTTTCAATTTTTTTAGTTTTTTTTTTCTATAAATATCAATAAAGTCTTATCTGTTGTCCAAAAAGTGTAAAAATTTAATTCAAGGCTCCTGATATACTGTTACAATAGCAGTTGAAAAATATTAAAAATACCTATGCACAATTTTGTTTTATATAAGCATTTAAATTTCGAATGTTGCCAAAATGTATCACATTTAAAATTTGATAATTATTTTGTAGTTAAAAATTTATAAAATGTTCAAATTTTATAGCTAAGGATTCAAAATTTACAACAAGATTCCATGTAAGTAGTTAATTCTGTTACCAAAAAATCTAAAAATACACAAGCACAGTTTATTTTTATTGTCATTTTAAGTTAAAATTTGGACGAAATTACATATTAAAAAACCTAGAATATATATTTTAGTTATTTTGTTGTGATTGTATAATATTATTCTTGAGTACTTGAAACTTCTAATGTGTACTATTATATTTCTATGATAGTATCAGGGTTTGTTGTTGGTATTTAACGCGTTATAAGTACCTAATGGATATTGTGAAATGGTTAATTTGGAATTTATTATAGGTACCTTTTATAGGTCAATTTTTTTTTAATACCATAGATATGTTTATAATATGTCTTAAACCTAGACTGACATACCATCTCCGCTCAGAATCGTTTTTCTTATACAATGATATTATATCATTGAATTCAAATTTAATACTATCCATTATACAGTGACCCACTTGTAACTTACTGTACATCAGAGCACCTTTTTTTAAATGAAATTCAAATTTGTACTAAATTTTAAAGATGTGTATGTTCATATTATTATGAACATTATATTACAATTTATGAACGAAGTTATTACACACTCGGGAGTGTTTGGGTGATTGTAAAATGTAAACTCAGCCAATTTTATTTTCTTACCTGTAATGGGTATATGGAAACTTCACCAGTGTTAAGGCATTGCTTAACTAAATAATATACCTCAACTAAATAAACTCAAAAATTCAATATGAAAAAAAAATTATAGTGTTAGAGAACGTTATAAATAGTTATAGTTGTCTGACGATCTAGGACAAATAGACGCCGCTATTTGGACGTAAAAACATTGTACCTACTATAAAATAATAATAACACAATACGACACAAGTATTAAATATAAAAAAATATAACTTTTTCTGGATACGAATTATACAGTTGTATAGAAATAAATTAAAATCACCTGCACACCGCAGTAAACTTTTACTACGACGATTTTAGTTACCTAACCGAAAGCAGTGGCTTGCTTTAATTTTACACCGTTGTACCTTATAAATATATTTTACTTTTATTTTACATACATTACAGGCGATGCCTTTGGTACAGTTTTTAGAAATGAGACATTGCTTACATAATAACAGATATATAATATTTAATATTAAACATATATAAAAGATATTGAATGCTACAGGAGTTGTTCTCATTTGCTAGCCGTATCATTCGTCTATAATAATTAGGTTTATGTCGAGGGACATGGTAGGGAGCAGACAACCTGGAGGATCTACTAGAAATCTTAAAATATTAACGTCTGCAAGAAGTTTGGGTGCATCAATGGAACAGTTTACAAGTTTGTTGAGGAAATTTAAGTTGGCTTATACTCTTCTATTGGATAGACTAGGTACTAAGCTTTAAGTGACGTAGGATGAGGAATAATCATGGCGTTTGTGTTCTATAATAAGACAGAAAGAAGCGTAATTAAGTAACTTACCCTGAACACGTTCAAGTATATCTAATAAGTATATAATACTATAATAGTTTAATAGATTTATTTAACCATATTATTATATTAATATTATTATGAAATAAGTGACCTGTGGCATCATAAGTAAAAATGTTCTGTTTCAACCTATCAAATGTTTTCACAAAGTTTATCAATAAAGTAAAATCGTGATCAATGCCTTTTTAGTAAAAAATTGTTATATATATACATATTTATATATATTTGATAAGTCAAGTTTCAAGACTCACTTATAAATATGTGGTGAAATATTGGTTTAAATACAAACTTGGGTGTAAAGCACGAGTTTATACAGGGATTTAAAGTTTAGAAGTACTCAAACACAGTAATGAACGTGTGTAGCTCATAATATTCAGAGGCTATAAAAGGCTGTATTTGAAAAATAGAGTGACTGAAAACAAGGAACTGTATTAATATAAACTGTATTCAATGAATGTATTTCTGGATTATCAGAATCGACTAAGGTAATAGTATTATAATATAATATTAATTACAATATTATAATATAAGATACTATTATTTCTTCACATGCATGTGTGGAAGCTATATCATCAAGTCTATAATATTGAAAAACGTAGTACGACGAAAATGAAACGAAATTTAAGCAGCATCGAATGCCACCGAAAATAAAACTTTAGAAATACCATACTCTTTCAAAGTTTACTCGCCATGAGCAGGTATTACTGAACCATTCTTATTATACGCGATTGTAAAAGAGGCGAGAAACATGTTTTAATCTTTGGAAGTATCCATGGTTTAGAAATTATGTAAAATTCAAAAGTTTTGTATTATTTGATGGAACGTTTAAAATCTCTCCAGATATTTTGTCTCAAGTTTTTGTGATGATTTCCGAAGCTCTGGGAAATGTACATGTTACACCAACTTATATGCGCTCTTTAAATAAGAAAATACATTATTTACTTAAATTTTTACACCAATTAAATCCTGAATTAAGTCTGACTCCAATAACCTGTGATTTTGATCAAGCAATAATAAAATCTGTAATAATTGAATATCCTAACGCTGAAATGTATATTGTCTTTATTGTTTAACCAACAATGTTCATAAAAACATATGTGATTTACGTATTGTATAAAATTATTGAAATAATGCTGATTTTTCAATTTTAGTGAAAATGGTAGTAACATTTATTCCAATTGGTCATATTGATTTGACGATTGAGTCGTTGTCCGAATGGCGAATTATTACCAGACGATTTAGAATCATCACTAGTTGGTTTGAAAACAATTAAGTGGGACAAATTAGTAGCCAAAAATGTTTCTGCATAATTATTTGAAACTTTGATTTTTATATTTTATATTTGTATTTTATATATCAGAACAATTTTTTGAATTAACGATTATTTAAATAACATGGGATAACCTGAATAAAAGAATTGTATTATTTTTTTTGTGTGTCCAAATATCTTAGCATCCGTGTAGCATTTATTTCTATTGACATATCTGATATTTCAAAGAAGCAAATTCAGGCTCTGAGCGGTACATGGAACAAAATAAACTTAGCTGTAGGGTTTTCTGAAAGTACCCATTGCTTCTACAATATTCACTTTATTATCATATTATGTTTGACCACAACAGTTATTTAATTATTACAATTAATTACATATTAAGTTTATCAGTAGTTTATTCCTAAGAAATTACTTCGTTATTTTTCTATGAAACATAAAATTTTCTATGTTGTATCATATCAACAACATTTTTAAAACCAATTTTTAAATATATTTTTTGAACACGAGGCCCCAAACCTGAGTTAAAATCGTGAGGCCCACTCTCGGTTTCGGTACGGACGGCTCTGGAAATAATAACACTTTTTACTTTCCTCGTTTTTCAATAGAGGGCAATATCTAATTAGTACAACGAGTAGCTTTTTTTTTAAGTGATTTAACTTCAATTGTTAAAATGTGTTCCATGATAAGCAGTTGTTATTCACAAGATAATTAATTATATAGTCACGTTAGCTAAAATTTTTTCCTAATATAAACTCCATTGATTTACATAAGATGGATGAATAAATTATTTTTTTTTATAGTAATAAAAGTTGTTGTATATAATAATATGTTGTAGGCACTTCATGAAATACTGAAATATTTAATGAACATTCCAATTTGACATTGTGTCATTTTTTTCACAGTATGTTCAATGTTCATTCTATTTTCTAAATAGAAAATTTACTCCACACTATTATTATTTATTACTAGCGGTAATTACTCGGCGTTATCCGTGCAAAAATTTGTTTTTTTTTATAAGCTTATTTCTAAAAAAATGTATAAGTAATATGTCATAATTCTACTTATTATAGTAGTAATATAATAAGTAGGTAGGTAAGATGTAAGATGTAACTAATATATAAATAAATAAAAAAATATTCTATTTTTTCATGAGCTATAAAAAGATTTATGTGTGAGCTACCCTTTAGCTACCTATTGTGGTTGAAAAATAAGCAATAAATACCCTCCAAGTCTCAGGATTATATTGATATAACTTTTATTGAAAACGGTCCAGTAGTTTTTGAGTCTATTGACTTCGGTTGAACCAATATTTATTTCTGGCTGTATATAACCACCTGATTTCGTCCATGAAAAAATGAAAAAATTTTAAATATAGGTGTATCTTGGTTTTAGTACACCTCAGTTCACAAACAAATAGGCTTTGATGTACCTCTCTTTGGAAATTAATTCGACCGAGACTGAAGATTCGCCTGTGGTGGATTAGATATAGCTCTTGTACTATAAATCGATCGTGGTTCAAACTACTCTTTGAATTTTCCTGATATCTCTAAAAAAAATTAGAAATTTTTACAAAATCGGTCAAGTAGTTTTTTATATAATATATAAATGTTGTTAAAATTTCTTTACTCCAGGCTGTAATAAACGCAACAATTTGATGCATGTATTTACCTCATCTACCAGAGTG
Organism: Macrosiphum euphorbiae; assembly: GCA_949089665.1. NCBI lineage: Eukaryota > Metazoa > Arthropoda > Insecta > Hemiptera > Aphididae > Macrosiphum > Macrosiphum euphorbiae. Next base: position 91,973,187 of record CARXXK010000001.1, on the reverse strand, counting down.
ACCAATGTCAACCATTCATATACAAATATCCCATGGAATGAGGGACTTTCAGTTTATCCTAAATTTTTCAATTTTCCAGGCGTTTTTTTCCTATTTGTATTTTCGTAATAAATCTTTTTGACTATTACAAATATTTAAAAAATAAGCCAAATCGATTCAGTCATTCTCAAGTGATGCGGTTAACAACGGACAGCATTTCATTTTTATTATATAGATTATATATGAGTTTTGACATATTTAATATACCATACAAGATTTTATAAATATTGATTTAAAGATTAGTTAAAATTTACTGTACACAGTAGTGTTTAATATTTAACTATAAATTCTCATTAAATCTACATACAAAAATATAAATACATCTTTTTTAAAAAAGGGGGAATTTATGAAAGTATATAGGTATAGTAATTGGTTTTGATTGAATTTATATAATTTAAGCAGGACAATGATCTTTAACATCAGGTGTTATATTTCATGATACCTCGATAGCAAGCACATCGTGAACAACTAAAAGACCCCTGACCTCCTATACAACATGAACAGTTTATACCAAATATGAAATAGTTATCTATTATTAAACGCATGGGTATCTGGAATGTGTAGATTTTATTGGTTTTGATAAAATATATCCACGTTTATATATAATAGATCACATGCACACATTTCAATTCTGTTAATTTTCATCCACTGTTCAATTCTGTAAAATATATGCAGCTTGTCTATAAAAATTTTAGTTCAGCTAAACAAGTCGACTAACAGAAAAAATTAACTTTGCGTGAAACTGCTCAAGTTATATTAGGCGAGATTCTCAAGTTGCCTGTATAAAAGTGCATGCCAAACGATCTGCTTCTTTTAAATGTATCACATGAAATGTAACAGCAAATAAATAGAAATGTATATTTTTTAATGTGTACCTATTTAATGTATATTTTTATATATTTATTTTAAGTTTCTAAACAATAGTAACTCATTTGTCCCACCACAAGCTACGCTTATTAGGGTGTATTAATCAAAATGTATTATGAAACTTTATTTTAACTTTTTCTGTTATAATTTAATTTTCTTAAATAATAATAATAATAATTTCTTAATGATACTAGCTGATCACGTGCACTTTGTTGCCCATAAAAAATGACAATTAAATAACGAATTGAACAAAATATGTTGACAATTCGTTATTTAATATTCAATGCAATGGTGTTAAAAACTAACTAATATATTAATAAAAATAGCCATGACTTCACCCGGTATAAAATTATTATTTTAACTTACAACTTCAGGTAGTCATCGCGGCGTCAGGGCAAAATTCACTTTCTGAACAATTTTGACCGAGATGAACAATCCGGTTTTTAATTTATCTATCTATTGTTTTCCGTTATAATACTCAGTATGGTGACATTTTCAATACTTGAGTACACCCCGTTAAAATCAGTTCAACCGTTTCGAAGCATTTTTACGACAAACAGACAGACAGACGAGTGAGTGTTTCATACATTTTATCATGTACGTTTCAAAAACACAGTGTAGGTATATATAATATGAATACCTTTACCTACATTGTGATACGTAGTATAAATAAAATGAAAAAATATGATATTAAATAATTTAAATGCCAATTTTCTATCGCTCTGCTTTAAACAGTTTAAACGATACATTTTGTCATGCTTTTATTAGAATCTACTTAAAATTGTGTAAACGTCAGACGTGTCTACTCTAGAACATGCGTCACATTATAATATTGACTGCGAGAAAAGCAAGGTTTTTCTCCAATAATGGTTAGCCACCTATATTTATGAATTTACAAGAAAAAAAAATGTAATCCAATCATAATAACTATTTTATTTTCTGTAACCAATAGCAACCATTATGAAATGCATAATATAAACAAAAATTTGTTCAATTTTCAATAGCTGAAACCAAATTTATAATAATATATAATTTACCATTAATCAGTTAAATTCTGTATTGTCATATAGCATATAACTGTCCTCAAAAAACCTAACCTAACATGTAGATTAAGGTATCTTTAAATAATTAATTAAACTTATTTTATTATATTTGTATAAAATTGTGTATGGTATCAAAACAAAAAAAAAAAAGGAGTGAATATCGTATACCTACCTATACGTAAAATAAATTACAATGTGTGTGGTAAATGTTTTTTTTTCACAAAATGAATAACCTCATTGTGAAAACAGTAACACAATGTGAATTTGGTGAGACCATTTCACGACGTGTGAAAAAGCAGTTTCAATTTTACCTAGTGGCTACGATGACACATAAATACTTTTATCAAATTTGATTATTGTGCATTGACATAGTTTGTAAAGTTGTAAACATTCGGTAAAAATAATATATAGGTATAAATGATTTTAATTAAATTTAGTTTCTATTTCAGATTCTGAATGAAGCGATAAATTTATTGATTTTATAACTAATTGTGGTTTTTATGTATGTGTACACGATTTATAGTAGAAAAAATGATTTTGTTGTACGGAAAATCAGTTTTTGAAAATATCGAATTTAATATTTTGTTTTAATTAAAAAATGAACAGGTAACCGTAAATACTTTAATATTTGACATACCCGATTTTTTTGTTTTTTCTATAAATATTAAAAACAATTTTCTACTCGGTGTAAAAGCTTGACAATTTAATAGGAATGAGGTTCCTAATAAGTTGTCATTAAAGCTGAGTAAAAATATTTATGATAAGTATAAATTACTTTTCTTCAAAATCATCAAAATTTGCAAATTATTATACATTTAAATATTTATAAGATTCTTATCAATTTTTATAGCTAAGGCTTGAAAATGTATTACAAAGTTTCTCATACTGGAAACTAAAAATCTAAAAACATATTAAACACCACATTTTCTTTATAGATAGACATTTAAAGTTCAAATTTGGACGAACTTAATTACATATTTAAACAAAAAATAACGAATTTAATTATTTTGTTGTAATTTAAAAATATTTTCCGTGGAGATTTGTAATTGTACATATTATATGATTATATTTTACATATACTTACACAATTAAATTATCATTTCAATTGTATGCTATTGCTTATTTACACCACGGACCTATTCACATCGTTCTATGGGAATGCGGTATTGACTCAACAATTAACAACACTAATAAATTATAATATGGGTATATTTTATAATAAGTAAATATTAATAATATTATAAATGCGATGGTTTTGGGATAAACATACCTTGAAATTTACTTAGTAATATAGACTGATAGACCCATCAGCTTCTTCGCTCAAAATCAGATTTCGAATACAATTATTTACCCCTTTTTATATTTATCTTGTAATTTATAGCTAGTTAATATAATATATTATACTTTAACTATTATTTTTCTCGTGAATATGATTAAAATACATTTCATTGCCAATGGAAATTTAATTTTCTACTTAAATCCTACACACGGATTTTAATACCTACCCATTTTAACCATTTTATATATTTTTATACATGAATATTCAAATTTTTAAGATTTAAAATAGAATTATTAATAAAGGGTTGAATTTAACATGTGAGTTATAGAAGTTCTAAATTAGCATTAAATTATCAATTATGCTCTTAATAAAATATACATTGTATAATTGATCGTACTTTTATTTTATTTTATAAATACAATAAGATAATCCTATAGCTTGCTCTATCTTCATCTACAATATGTACAAATGTACAATATGTGTGACTAAGTGTGATATATAAAACTAAATCTAATTATTATGGAGTAATGACGTAGTTATTGTGGTGGCTTAATACTAAGCGTTTATTAATTAAACAATATGGGTGTGACGGCGCCCGCGTCTAAGGTAGGAATGTACTTATGTTCCTAATATTGTAACATATACTTACTAATACTTTTTCTTCTTGAATACAAAATAACTAAATCAGTATTTATATTTTTAATAGTTGGTACCTATTAATTATTTTCATTTGTTTCTTAATACATTGCCAAATGTAATATAGTTCTGTAATCATGGTATGACTTTGTGTGTCCACTTAAAAAAAATCACAATATCAATAAATGCATACATATTTAAAATATGAAGTAGCCATTGTAGATGCTTATTAAAATATATTTTAATCCACATAATTGATATTAATAATAATTATTAATTAATTAATTATGTTTTTATCTAAGTTTGCGAGAGTACCTATAGTTATTATTTATTTTTTAAATACTTATATCTGATTTTATCTATAGAAGGTACCTACAAAAGTTCTTCAAAATATACATATTATAGATATGTCATAGCCCATAGGTACCTAGATATTTAGACAGTACAACGCAATACACATAACAATAATGTAGAATGGTTAAGTTATAAATAAAATAAATATGGATTTTTCACGTGTGTTTATTCAATATTATATTTGATATTCAATTTTAATGACACATTTAACATGATATCGTTACTGTACAGATCCATATTATAATAAAATGAATATAATCGCATACGGCCATAGGTACATTGCGAATTTAAAACATGGTTTCTATATCCTATGCTCGGAATTATTAAATGTTTTGGAAAGTTTCATTCGATTTTTTTCGTTATATAGGAATGTTTATGGGAATTACTTTATATGATGGCTATTCGACATTCGGTAATTCTGTTGAGACTCGAAGTCATATAATATGTTTGAATTGTCCATATACATACTGTAAATATATTGTACCTACATATTATTATATTATATTTATTATTATATATATAAAATTAAGAAGCAATCTAATAAATTATAATTTTCTTAGCCAAAGAACAATGTTCTGTATAGGTATTCAGGTAGGTGCTGCACGACGTACCAAGTACCACATACGGACGATACGCGTATATTATTATTTTAAAAGCTTTGATATCACTGATTTGTGAACATCATATTATCATGTATGATCCATTATGTTGCAAGTAATAATTTATTATTGCTATGAATTGAAAATGGTAGGTACCATTTTAAAACCTTTATAAATGCATTTAAAATACCACGAAATGCTGTTTAAAATGCAATTAATTGGAAAATAACTTCTGGGCTACCTATCTACCAATCAATTTAATTGCGATCTACCGTAATAATATTATAATTATTATATAGTGAAGTTTTCAATATAGAAATTTAATTAAACTTTTAACGTTCAGTGTAAGTTAAGTTCATCCGTTTGTGAATGATATCCAACATATATTTAAGTATACATTGCAGCGTATATAGGTAATATGCATCAGTTTGCGAAAGCTCCATCGCCGCTCACACACTCTGCCACTATTTTGCCCGCAATCGCATTTTGTTTGATTAATTATTATTATTTAATATAACGTATTTTACCTACCACCAATTATCCCAACGAACGATGACTGACTCACTCCGCTGGTCCGTCTGTTCCGCCCTCTGTTTCCCACCTGCAGGCAATTAAAGTACTTTATTCAATAATGTGTTTTTTTCATGGAGTCTCTGAAACTGAAGTTTTCCCCGGCAATGTCCTTGGGAAGGACGATGATCAAAGGGACCATCAGACATCGGCGGGGAAGATCTCAGTGTGATCCCTTTTGCTATAACCATGTATGAATGTGATAATATATTATTACTACTATTTTCTGTATCTGGATAGTACTACATACGCGTATTTATTTTATTATTATTATGTATATTATTAATGATTAATTGACCAGTGACCGTCCAGCTGAGCACATTATATCAGGTTTAGCACCATTGCACCCGAATCATTTATTCGGGTTTCGTCAATATTCAATTGGTTAATATGGGTGTTCAGTATAGTCTAGAAAAAAACACAAATTTGAAGGCTGAGCCTTGGACCTTGTGCATTATGAAGTTTTATACTTTAGCAAGTTTCCAAATATTATTTTCCTTAAAAACTATTTATTTTTTTGTTATGATTTATACTAATTCTCTGTCTTTTGAATTTTTATCATAATAATATATTTTTAATTGATTCTTTTACTTAAATATTTTTTTTTTTTTTTTTTTGGTATAGAGCCTGACAATTATGGCAATTAGCTATTGTAGGGCTTACGGTTGCTATGTTGGTTGGCAACACGTGTAGGTATGGAAAAGTTTTTGCCACTATGGACCCGGGTGGTCACTCATCTGGGAACTAATAACAAGGGCCGTTGCTTACTCTCAATCACATTGCATGATTGATTTCAGCCACTGCGCCACGTCAAGCCACTTTTAATATTTTTTTTTAAATTGCTCATTATTCTGGGTTTTAATAATTAATTTTTTTTTTAAAGTATAAAAAGTATATTTTATTTAACAACATCTTAATATAATTCATAACATGATATGAAAAAATGAAAATGTGAACAAAAAAAGTTCATTGACTATGCTGATGTGTTGGTGTGTGAGTTATCACATCATCCCATCTTATCACATTATATTTATACCTATAATAATACATTACAGATACCTTTACAAATCTGGTGAAATATTATAATATTTTTAGGTTTCTTTAAATTGTATTATTTTAACAAGTTGACTGTTGATAGCACAAAAGTACACTATATCTCCATGGTTGCACTGAGGTCTGATGCTCAATCGACTATTTTTTTTATTAATTGACGTCCACACATGGTTGGATCTAGGATTTTAAGGAATTTTATATTATCTAATAATTGTAATGCACAATAAATGTACGTACTTAGGTATAATTTATAAGTATAAAAGTTTAAAAGTATTAGTATAAGTTTTATGTTACAACTATATTTAGCATATATAGCACAGCTAATGAGCTATGGTGGAGGAGGCAGGCCCCTCTGCTTCCCTTTAATAATTGACGTCTGGGCCCACATAAATAAAAAATACCTAATTTTCTTTACATATCAATTCGGTAGTTTGACAGCCTTTTTTTATGTCAAAAATGATCTCGTAATATTCCACGGTAGTGTATTTGATATGAGTTTTATTTACTACCATATTTATAGCAGTTTGTGGCACTAGGTAACGGGCTATATACTTGCAAGTATTTAATAGTAGATCCTACAGTTAGAAATAAGCTGTACACTTATTTTGAACTGTTGGTCCACTATACCAGACACGGAGTACCTTGCTATAATAGGTATAGGTATACCACAACCGAGACTAAACCAAAAAAACTGTTGATAATTATAATAACATTTTTGTAGTAACCTTAACACTAGGAAATATAAAGATAAAATGTGAATTATACTTGGAAAGATAAAAATGAAACGTATTACATTGTCTAAAATATTAAATAATACTATAAGTAGATAGTCATAATTATAAGGATGGATAGCAGTATGAGTATTTATATATAATATAATATTATATTTTATATATTTATCCCAGCTATAAAAGCAACAAACCACATACTGGGAGAATAGTTTAGTTCGTTGATACAGTAAGGTAATGTTAAGTTCATAATTTAAACTTTAATGAACTTAGGTTTTAAAGCTAATACATGCACTTTGCAATAAACCATATTCCATTTCCCTAGTAATAATGATATAATATTTATGTATGCCAAGCCCTGAGATAAAAAATTATTATTTATTACCCTTTTGTGTGGTTATCGGTTATAATTTCAAAACACAAAGTTACATAAAATAGTTTTAAAATAACAAAAACAAAAATATTATTGAAAACAAAAGTTAAACGTTTATGTGATTGTTTACGTTTGCAGGGTGTTGGGGAATCTGTAGCTTCGGTGAGAGTGGTCACGTGGCACAAATTGACAGTGCGAACAAAAGCGAATCGAAAATCGACTATTGGCAACAAAGCGGCATTGTTCAAATCTGCCCAGAATGGTAACACGAACGATGACGGTCTGGTCAAAGAGAACGTCACAGTTACTACGACGTTGTGCAATGACAGCGATATTAACGACAAGAATACTTAAACTTAAAGGCGAAATAGTGACAAGACACATGAGTTGTAATTATTCCTTTCAAAAGTTCAGTTTATATTTATATACATGTACCTACACGATAATCCGGTACAATCTGTGAACTAACTACAGTTCAACGACTTTTGATCATAGATATCATATTATTATTCCTTCAAAAAGCCGTAAGAAAAATAAGTAAATAAACTGTTTGTGTTAATATCTAATCTTTTATAATGTTTACGGTTATTATATTATGAATTATAATATTATACGATAATATTTATTAATTTTGACTTTTGAGTTTATATAAACACAATACCTATTAAGTATATACATAATTTATAAATTTTTCTCATAATATAGTTGGTAAAAACATAGGTTAATATAATACGCTACTTAAAGTCTCCTATATTTACTTTTTTGGATTAATTATAATAGGAGTAATAGATATAATGTTCTTGACAAAATATTGATTTTTGTTTTTGAATATTTTGTTACAAAGTCATTGTCTTTATCGATTCTTTTTATTTTTTTTTTGTGAATGTATAAAATATAATATAATATAATATGTTAAACAAGTAATTTATATTTAATCTCCATGAGATGGTTCAAATTTAAATAATGTTGGTGTTATTTTTTATGATCAATAATCATCATACATTATACATACAATACAGTTGTATATATGATGAATGTATATCACAATGTATTTTATTCTTAAATGCAGTGAAAATTCAAATAGTGTAAGTAAACATAAAAATTGAAAATTATTTACAATATCAAAAACAGTTAGTATTATAATAACGTGTTTGGTACAGTGACGATGTATTTCATGTAGACTCTCGTTTACATATTGTTTAGTAGGTTTAGCCTAGTAAATGCAAATACCTAGGAAAGTTTTACAGTTATACAGATACTAATACGATATATTATAATATGATATGTGTATTGTTTGTTAGCTAAATATCATTAAATGTTATTATCTTAGGTTTATATGATTGTTAAATTAAGGTTTACCTATAATATTATTTAGCTTGAAAATAATTATAGAAAATAAATTGTCAAAGATGATTGGTATGAAATATTTTAGTTGTATTTATTTATTTATTTTTATGTAATAAGTAATAAAGACATAACGTATTGCATATTTGCATAATAGCAATAAACCGTAATAATATCATAAATAAAAACCACTTGAGTCATTTGAGACGAAGTGTATAATGCTTTCATTGTACCTACTCATATGATTATTAAATTTGTTTTCAGTGTACAAAACATGGAAAGTAAACATTTCGCATTGGGTGAAAAAAAGTTTTCGATAATTTTTATTCGTTCAAATTAATAATTTACGTATAATATTATGTCCTTGAGGCATTGACACAGATCGTGTCGCATGTTCATATGGGTCTTATTATTTACGGGTAGGTGTAAGAATACAGTTTGAGTTGAGACACATCAAATATTCAACCCGACCGATTTTCTACGTAATAATTTACATGATGTGCGCGTGCTACAATACAAACGTTAAAAGACAAACAGCTAAGACAAATAATATTTGGGGGTATATAATATTATATTATCTACGCAAAGAATATATTTTGACAAAAGTCTATATAGTATAACAAGAACGTATAATTATTTATTAGTATTACAGACAGAAAATAATATGTAGGATATATGATAACTCATGATGTCACGGAACTCAATAGGTGTTCAGACATACGTTTATACAATATGGTACAATCACTAGGTCTGCTATCGTTTCGTCAGCAGGGTGATTCGTAAAAAGTGGATATTTTCATAATTGTAAAGTAAGTACTTTTTTATGCTTTAAAATTAAGTTTTTAAATTATACTCGAAATACTTATTTTATTATTTTATATTAAATATTACAAAATATAAAAAAAAAAAAAAGCCTTAATGGAATGATTCTTCGATCAGTTGCATATTCAGATAGTATGCAGAAACAGAAAATATACAAATAAAAACAGTGATGGAAAATTTGTGGATTTTAAACTACACCTCATTTTTACATTTGAAACTAAATATAATATACCAGAGATAGGTTTAAAATCTTAAGATTTTTACAGAAGAAGGGGCCATCAAAACTATATATAAAAATAAAAATTCGATTTTGTGAAAATTAACATAATATGACGTATGCAACTAATGGTTGACTCGAATTATACTTGTATGCTAAATCCTTTGGGGAATGTATGTTCAACGTTGATATTTGATACTATGTCTCAACTCAATTATAATAAATCGCTCTGCTGTACAGTAGGTTACAAGTGGGTCACTGTATAATGGATGGTATTCATTTTGAATTCAATGATATAATATCATTGTATAAGAAAAACGATTCTGAGCAGAGATGGTATGTCAGTCAGGTATAAGACATATACTATACATATACTTATCTATATGGTATTAAAAAAAAATTGTACCTATATTAAATTCCAAATTAATCATATCACAATAGCCATTAGGTACTTATTACTTATAACTTGTTATACATCAACAACAAACCGTGATACTATAATAGATATATAATAGTATACTTTAGAAGTTTCAATTACCCATGAATAATATTATCCAATCACAACAAAATTACTAAAATAGTTATTCTACGTTTGTAGTATGTAGTTTCGTCCAAATTTGAACTTAAAATGATTATAAAAATAAACCGTGCTTATGTATTTTTTAGATTTTTTGGTAACAGAATAAACTACTTACGTGGAATCTTGTCTTAAATTTCAAACATTAGATATAAAAGTTGAACATTTTATACATTTTTAACTACAAAATAATTATTCAATTTTAAATTTGATACATTTTGTCAAAACTCGATATTTAAATGCTTATAAAACAAAATTGTGCATATGTATTTTTAAAATTTTTTCAACTGCTATTGTACAGTATATCAGGAGCCTTCTATTACATTTTTGGCCTAATAGATAAAACTTTATTGATATTTATAGAAAAAAAAAATAAAAAATTGAAATAGGAAATTGTCCGTAAACAGCTAAAAAAGAGTCAGAATATTTTATCAAGTATAAGAATTGATAAAATAAACATTCAGTGAAATTTTCATGTATCTACAGTTATTCGTTTTTAAATTACAACAAAATAAGAAAATCGCTATATGAGAAATCATGTGAATATCTAATGTTGTAAAAATTTGAATTTCAAACGCTCATAAAAATTTAATTTGACTTTCTTATAGACATTTTATTTTTGATAAAGGTAGATAATCATATAACGAATCTGGTATTACATTTTAATATCTTAGATTTAAAAAGAAAAATTTTTACGAATTCTTAACTCAAAATAATTTGATAATTTTCGTGATTTTTCCATATTTTGTCAATTTTAAATGATTATAAAAAAAATTATGAGTAAGGATTTTTAATATTTTTCAAATGTCATTGTAACAATATAGTAGGAGCGTTGTATAACATTTTCAAGTATTTTTACTCAACAAATAAAGTTTTATTGACATTCATAGAAAAAAAAACTAATAAAATGGGAAACTGAAAATGTCCCTAAACAGTTCAAAATATTTTGAAAATTGTATAGAAAATGGAAATATAAACAACCATTGAATATTGCATGTATCTACGGTCATTTGTTTGAAAGTTACACCAAAAACCAAATTCGATTTTATGAAAAATCGATTTTGCATAAAAATTCCCGTTTTTCCTTAATTATTCTTTTGTTTTTCTTTTCGCTTTTGAAAATTACTGAGAAATTTAAATTTTAACCTCCCAATGCACCAACAATATACACTTTCCAATCGAACAAGATACTGAAGTTGAAAATCGAAGCATTATTTCGACTACTTATCGTGTACATAGACACAAAAATACAAAAATAAAAAATAAAATATAAAAACACACATCATTGTAAAATCAATACATTCATCGTTCCACTCAGTCTAAAATAAACTTATAAGCCAAAAAAAAGATTTTTTCTTAACAAATTCTGGTCTTGTATAACTGGACAAGAAAGTATTAAAAATATTTTTGAATTGTAATTGTACCTATTTCAAAAGTATTTTAATATGATATTATAATATATTATTATGATTCTACCGCATCAGTATGTTTATAATAGTTACGATACATTGCATTTAGCTGGAAACATTTTTGATAATATGAACATTGTATATTATACTATATTACTAAGTACCTATAATAAATATGTGTCAGGTACTCACAACATAATATGACGGGTTTACCTATGTAGGTGTATATCATATTATTTATTATATGCCATCCGACCGGCCGTTTGTTGGCGCGATAGACGTTATGCAGGAGCCCGAACGTTTCATTCTGACGCCGTTCCAAAAGTTTTGCATCAGATGGAGCGTGTTTTTCGACTCTTCCTCGGACCGTCTGTCCAGAACCGAAACGGTGCTTAGGACCGTTCAGTTTTCGACGATCATGATCACGTCGGGGATGACCATGACTTCGGTGTTGATCGCCGACAACAAAAAAGCGCTCGAGTCGTTCACGTACTTCGTGATATGCGTGTTCATGTTGGCCATCATCACGTTCGCCATCCGGACGAAACGTTTCAACCGGACCATGCTGCTGATGGTCGTCGACGAATTTCCCGGCTACAACAGGCCCATGCCGGATGTACTGAAGCGCAAGATGGCGGCAATACGCACGTCCCACGGCGACTTCACGATGAAGGTGATCGTCTCGTATCTTACACTGGTCTTGTTCGAGATACCGGCCACGGGGATGGTGCCGCTGGCAGCCGCCAGTCTCACCGACGTCAAGTTGGGTTCACAAAGCACGCAGATGGTGGTCCTGTGGTTCCCGGCCGATACAAGTCAGGTGAATATAAAATTTAAAAAAATGGTATTGTTTACATACCTAGGCAGTATTAGTGTTTACTTTTTCGTATGAATCGTGACATAAATAAATTAGTTACATCATGGTATATTGGTATGAATGAGAAATATTTATTAATATAATAATATCAAAAACCCATACCTTTATACCTACGTTAAACGACTATTAAACTCAAATAAATACAATTTTATTTGGGTTAAAAATATAAATCATTTTTATTTAGATAAAGATAAACCAATTATATTGGTGTCTATAGATAAAAATAATTAATTTGAAGGTATTTTGTAACAAGATCCGTAAAGGTAATTCAATTGCCTTTTATTTTATTAACCGACTACTTACATTTTTCTATGCTTGACAACTAATCAGTTTTCATAGTATCTGGAGTCGACATTTTATGATTTATGACATGTGCATATAATAATGTCTAAAAAATGTATTTAAGTATTTAACTATATAAATACTCGTACTGTGGTATTTACATTGTCCCAAAAATAATTCCCTAATTTATTATGTTTTTGTAATATAACTGTCGAGTTTTACATAATAATTTTTTTTTTCATTTTGTTTCAACATCTAATAGAACACATTTATCAGTTTTCGGTTTCCCCATAAAACATTTAAAAGAAATTTTAATTATTATGTTTTGTTATTGTTATATCTTACTAAAATATATGTTAATTTTTGTGTTCTATTTGTGGACCTAGCATTTTTCATATACCTACTATGTGGTCATTTAAAATATGTATTTTATGAAAGCGTCAACATTTTAGATTCTGAACGGAGTAATGATTGATTCGATTTTACAATGGTGTGTTTTTTAATATTATTTTTTTGCCTGTCATAACCGTTTGGTAGTACACTTGATTCGATTTTCTTCAACAGTATCTTGTTCGATGGGAAAGTGAAACTAGTTGGTGCATTTTGCAAATTGTACTCTAATCGGATTTTGATAAAATATAAATAAAAATTTTATATTAGAATTTTCATTTTTCTGTACATGATACAATTTTTAAATTATTTTGACTTGTTTTGAGCGGTTAACGGACATTTTCAGTTTCCAATTTTTTAGTTTTTTTTTCCTATAATAAATTGTCAATTAAATTTTATTCGTTGGGTAAAAACTTGAACATTTAATAAAAGTCTCATATTATATTGTTACAATGACAGTTGAAAAATATCATTTACAGTCTCAATTTTTTTTCATAAACATTTAGCTCGAATGTTGACAAATAAAGTAAAAATTACTAAAATGTGAAAATTATTTTAGTTAGAAATTCTTAAAAATGTTTCATTTTAAATCTAAGATTTTAAAATTGAATACAAGATTCCTTAAAAGGTTATCTACCTTTATCCTAAAAACATTTTGAGCTGTTTACGGACCATTTAATTTTTTTTAGTTTTTTTTCTATAAATAAATATCAATAAAATGTGATTTGTTGGGCCAAAAAGCACGATAATTTAATTCAAGCCGCCTAATATATAGTTACAATAGCAGTTAAAAAGTCTTAAAAATAAATTTTTTTTTATAAGCATTTAATGATCAAATTTAAAATTTAAAAATGTATAAAATATTCAAATTTTATAGCTAGGTAAGGATTAAAAATGTAAAACAAGGTTCCACGTAAATAGGTAGAGAAATTATTTCATTCACAACAGTGGCGTAATTTGGTCATGGTTGTGGGGGGGGGATGAAATGTATGTACATTTCACCAATTACCCCCCCCCCCCCCTCAACATTTTTTTTTAATCGTATAAGGCATAAGCTATAAGCAATAAGCACCCCTCAATACAATAATACAACCATTATGATCTGTATGTAATAACTAATAACTAGTAGCCGGAATTATATTCTTTTGCATATTTTTTTTGAGTCTATGCAGTCAGACGGGGGTTCGAAATCTTTACAAATCATGAAACAGGTGAGTTAATGGCAAAAGTTTATTTTGCATATTTGGGAATATTTCAAGATAAAAGAATATTTCGTATAATAAAAAATATTAGAGAATATATCGATTAATTTTTGTAGATGTTCGATATTTTTTGTTGCAGTGGCCTAAATAATATAAATAGCACATATAAAAACATTTTAACCGACCGTTGTACAAATATGACATCAGGGAACATGGAACAAAATATAGTTGTCAACTGTTTTCAAAAATTTTCTTAGTTAAAAATTTAAAATAATTAAATATTAAATCAAACTTTTCGTAACAAGTAGTATTTTTTATTATGTAGGTACCTATTTATATCAGGTTTTTATATTATTTTGCATATTATGTACCTATTTACTTATATGAGTTCGTATTATTTGCTTAATTATTTTGCATATAAATGCATATTTTTAGTTCAAGAGAATATTTTAATAAAAAAGCATTTTTTTTTGCATATTTTTTTATTATTTTTAAAGAATATTGGAAGAATATTTTTAACTTTTTAAGAGAATATTAGCATCTTATTTTGGCTATTTTAAAAGAATATAATTCCGGCCCCTAGTAATAACTAATATTGTATATACAGTGTGATCACGATTTTAGGTACCACTGAATATCTCAGATGGCTGACTTTGTATTGAAATGGGGTTTTCGGGAGGTGATAGCCGATAGGAAGCACTTAAATACATATTTTCAGACCAGTTTAAAATTTTTAGCTCACTGGGTATGCGCATGCGCAATTTTACTTACTTTTTGTTAAATGGCAACCCCACTTTTTTTCTACAGATTCGGGTAGAGTATTTTTTTTTAAACATTTTTTGTATTGAAAGTTTTTCTATTTATAAAACTGACCAAGTTAGAGAAAGTCAAATTTTGGATTTATTCATAATACGTGTTTAATGCAATTTGCATTTATAACCAGTTGAAATAATAAAATAAGTGCCAAATAAATGTTTGATTAGGGGGGGGGGGGGGTGGCTGAGTGGACTAAGGCGTCGGTTGTGGCCGATTTCCGTCCGCCATTAAACATTTATTTGGCTCTTATTTTATTATTTCAACTGGTTATAAATGAAAATATCATTAAACACGAATTATGCATAAATGTTCAATAAATGTTCAAAAATAAATACTCTACCTGAATCTGCAGATAAAACTGGGGTTGAAATTTAAAAAAAAGTACCGACACTTAGTCCGGTACCGAGTGAGCTAAAAATTTGAAACTGGTCTGAAAATATGTATTTAAGTGCTCCTATCACCTCCCGAAAACCCCATTTCAATACAAAGTCATCCATCTGTGATATTCAGTGGTACCTAAAATCGTGATCACACTGTATATGATAATATTGATGGATGATTATATATTTGTATAATATTATGGAGATTCAGGTGATTTTTGTATTATCTATGAAATATACATTAATAAAATTAGTACATAAATGTGTTTGACGATTAAAAAAAAAAAAAAAAAATGGTCAAGGGGGGGGGATACGACACCCAAATCCCCCCCCGTAATTACGCCACTGATTCACAATAATATCATCAAATATACTTACTAATAGGTGTATCATAGGCTGACTGACCGTCTTTGTTCAGAATCGTTTTTTATATACAATGATATTATATCATTGAATACAAATTTAATACTATCCATTACACTGATTACAGTGACCCACAATAACCTATTATACAGCAGAAATATACCCACTTGCCCACCTTTTTTTTAAATTTCATACTAAACTTAAGACCAAACCATATTTTATATTTTATACCTACACTTCAACACTTAATACATAGAATCATAAAATATAACACAATAAATAACCTTTTATACACATATACATAAGATAATTGCATTGTTATAGAGGATATTTTGGGATATATTAAAACAAAACTTTTTTATATTTACCAGGTGCTATACAAATACTCTTCGTTGGGTACTTTGGTATAATATTTGTATATTATATACAGCAGCATTAAGTCTCGGTAAATAAAGGACAATACATATTTTTTCATGCATAATCCTAAATCTATAGTCAACTTTTAATAAAACTGCAATTGTAAATTACAATACTTCCTTCATCCCCAACCACGAATGTACCAATATATTGATTTTAAAAATATGTGTTTTTTTTTTTTTTTTTTTTTTTTTTATTAAGAATAAGGCGGTGGTCAATAACAACGGTGGTCATTAGCCTGAAAAGGTTTACAATGGTAGATTAAGATTAGAAATATTTATAAAGTCTTATGTACATAGTAACATGAAAATTAAACAAAATGAGTAGATAAATAAAATAAAATAGTAGTGTTAAATAAAAAGGTAAAACAGTAGTATTTGCAGATTTTTATAATAGGTTGGATACTTTGATGGCATTAAAAAAGTTGAAGATGGCATCGGTGTTGGTTTCACCGAGTGCTTCTTCGATGTTGGAGGGGAAGTTTAAGATGCTTCGTTCATGGTTGTACTTGGTGCAGCTGAGTGTGAGATGTTCAATTGTCAGTGGTAGGTCACATTGATGGCAGGTTGGATGTTCATCATGGTTGAAAAGGAAAGAATGGGTGAGATGTGTGTGGCCAATTTTGGCTCTGGTTGTGACGATATCTGCTTTACGGGTTGTGTTTATGGGGGATCGCCATTTCTGTATGGTTTTCTTTTATATTTTTTAATTTGTTATCCGAGGTGTGGTCCCATTGTGTTTGCCATTGTTTGTTTGAGATTAGGTTGATTATTCTTGAAAGGTCTTTATATGGTAGCGAATTTATAACAGTTGATTCAGTGGATGATATAGCTTGGTTCGCTAGTAGGTCGACTTCTTCGTTGCCTTTGATACCAGTATGTGACGGGACCCACATAAACTCTATAGTATTTTTTGAGTTAGCTATAATATTGATTATTTGTTGAGAGATTTCATTGGACGGATTAGGAGATAGTAAGGAAGTTAAGGCACTGAGAGAGTCGCTTATGATAAGGGCTTTTTTTATGAGGGTGGATTCGACGTAGATAGTTGCTTCTTTGATGGCGGTTATTTCTGCTGTGAAGATGCTGGCTTCAGTAGGTAGTTTGTATAGTTTTTTTACGGATCCAGAAATGAATGCACAGCCTGTGCCTGTTATGTTTTTTGATGCATCTGTGTAGATCAGGTTGAAGTCATGGAAATCTGAGTTTATGATGTCGTTGAAATTTGAGGTAATAATGGAATGAGGGTTGAAGTTTTTGTTGAAATTTGATAATTGAGTGTGAACTTGAGTGGAATATAGCCAGAATGGAGTTGTTAGAAACGGAGATGACACTTCGATGTTGAGATGGAAGTTGGATTCCTTGCATATACGTGTGTAAGTTTCCATAATTGTAGCTGGTTCTTTGAGCGTGTAGATTTGGGTGGGTGACTTGAATAATTTGTATATTGTTTGGTTGGGGAAACTAAGTTTTTTTGTAACAAATTTTAGTATATTTTTATTTCTTCTGATTTGTAGTGGGGGTTCCCCTGAAATGCATAGAATGCTGTCAATAGGGCTGGTACGAAAAGCACCTATTGCTAGTCTGATTGCTTGGTTGTGGATTGGATTGATGATATGTTTAATGTTTGGTTTGGCTGAATTGTAGATAATGGAGCCATAATCTATTCTTGATAAAATCAGTGCTTTGTAAATTAATATTAGGCTGTTTTTATCTGCTCCCCATATGTGGTGGGAAAGAATTTTGATGATCTTAATTTTGGCGTTGCAGTTTGTTTTTAGTTTTTTGAGATGAGGGGCCCATGAAAATTTGGTATCGAATATCATTCCGAGTAGGCGGATGTTGTCTGTGTAAACTGTTGGAATGTTATTAATATAGATATGGTGAAGTGTGTTGTTTTTCTTTTTGTTGAAGATTATGCATTGGGTTTTATGTGGTGAGAATTTGAAGCCAGAATATGAGGACCATTGTACAAGTGAGTTGATAGCGTTTTGTAGGAGGGCTACAGTGGACCTGGTGTCAGTGCCACTACAATAAATATTACAATCGTCGGCAAATAGTGTGTACTTGACGGGTTTTTGAATGTTGTTGAAAATATCGTTTATGGCGATTAGGAATAATGTAACACTGATAACCGATCCTTGTGGTAATCCATTATCTAATGTTGTGTGATCAGATAGAGTGTTTTCAACTTTGACTTGAATTGTTCGGTCGGATAGAAAATTGTGTAAAAATGTTAGCATGTTGCCGTCTATGGACCAACTAGATAAAATATCAATGACTCTGTTTTTCCAGACCATATCGTACGCTTTTTCCAAGTCAAGAGCGACAAGGATGGTATGTTGATTTTTTTTGAAGGATTCGCTTATGTTGGTGTGTAGGGTGGCTAGGGCATCTTGCGTAGAATGGTTGCGGCGGAAGCCGTATTGCTGGGGGATAAATTGATGTGATGTTTCTAGATACCAAATTAGGCGTCTATTTATAATTTTTTCTAGTAGTTTGCAAAGTGTACAGGTAAGGGATATTGGACGGTAGCTGGTGATGTCAAACTTATTTTTTCCAGGTTTTAGGATTGGAATAACAATTGCTTGGCGCCATTTGTTGGGAAAAATACCATGAGTCCAGATGATGTTGTAGATGGCCAGTAGTTTAGTAAGCGCATATTCGGAGAGGTTTTTGATGAAGACGTATGGTATATCGTCAGGTCCCGAACTTTTGCTAGTGCAGTTGATTAATTCAGAGTATAGTTCTTTAATTGTTAAGGGGTGATTGTGTTCACTGTTGTTATTATGTATGTATGTGTTTATATTGAAAGCTTGATCCTTGGAGTTTTTGTAAATGGTGAAGTTATTATCAAAGTTTGAATTACTGCTGTTAATCTTAAACTGATTTGCAAATGATTGGGCAATGTCGCGAGGTGATGATAGTTCTATTTGGTTGTTATCGTGTTCATAGTGGAGTATCTTAGGTATCGGATGGTATTTTGTTCCTTTGAATGCTTTGATTTTGTTCCAGATGGTTGTTGAATGTGTTTGGTTATTGATGGTTGATGTGAATTTTTTCCAGGAAGAGGTCTTACTTCTTTTTAAGATATACTTGGATTCTGCACGTGCTTTTTTAAGGAGGATATGATCTGATGTTAGCTTGGTTTTTTTAAAATGATTTAGGGCTTTTTTATATTTTTTTATAGCTGTTTTGCATTCTTCGTTCCACCAAGGGACTATTTTGTGAGGGGCTGGACGGTCGGATTTTCCTATTGCAACAGTGGCTGCTCCAATGATAGAGTTTGTTAGTTTAAGTGTGAGTTTATCGATTATATTTTGTGTGATGCGGGTGATGTGGGTATCTTCATCGGTCACAGAATTTTGTAATGAGTGGTCTACTAAAGTAGAGAAGAGGTTCCAGTTTGGGTTTTTGAGTCTCCATTTGTTTATTGGAACAGATTTGGGGGTAAAGCTGAATAAATTGAGTAGTATGGGCCAATGGTCACTTCCGTTGTATGATGTGAGTGTATCCCATTCTAAGTCAGGTGCGATTGATGGAGATGCAATAGAGAGGTCGATTGCAGAAAAGTTACCGTTGACTGGGTTATGTCTTGTGGGTTTGCCATTATTAAGTAGTATTAGATCAGACCTTTCTAGAAGACGTTCCATGATCTTACCTCGATTATCAGTGTATGAGGAGCCCCATAGTGTGTTGCGGCTATTGAAATCTCCTAAGATAACGAAGGGTTTAGGTAGTTGTGATATTATTTGCGATAAGTCATGAAGGGTGAGAGGGGTGCTGTCGGGAAGGTATATGTTACATATGCAAATTTGTTTTTGGAGTTTGATAGATACTGCTATAGCTTCTAAGTGTGTGTTTAAGTGTACTTCTTCACTTTCTATGTTGTCTTTGGTGAATATTGCTATACCTCCGCTTGCTCTACCTGGGTTTACGCGGTTTTTGAAATATCCATTGTAATCCTTAATTTGACTTGACTGTGTATGTTTTAAATTAGTTTCTTGGAAACATAGAATATTAGGTTTGAGGTCATATAATATTCGTTGGATGTCTACGTTGCGTTTATAGAATCCATCGATATTCCATTGAATTATGCTCATATTTTTGTTTTATTAATTTTTTTTTTTTTTTTTTTTTTTTTTATTAATATATATTTAGTATAATGTACTACGGTTGGTTGTGAAGATTAGGAAGATTGGTTTTGTCCTGGAGGTAGACTTTGGAATAATAGATTTCTAAGTTTTGTTAGCCTTATTTTCGTTGAGCGATCATCAATATAGGGGCGAATTTTTTCTATTGTTTCAAAGGTTGATGAAATGTTCGAACCAATATCTTCGCACAAAGAGTGTATATTTATTTGTTTATTTCCATGTTTTTTTATTGTTTGTATCCGTCATCATCGTTTTGGAACAGTAAAAATGCTTTTAGGATTGTGTATGGTAGAAGATTTGATCTAGTTAGTTATTTGGGGGAGGAGAGATTAGTTAAAAATAGAAAATTCGCGATACTTACCCAAATAATCAGAAAAAAACAAAAATTTAACCAGAAGAAAAACAGTAATTCATAAAGGAAAACACCGAATGGACCTAAAATTTTCACCAAATATTTATATGAGTATTTTCTAGAACTAAAAATAGTTTTGTCTTTTTGAGATATTTATAGATATTTTAAATTGTCTACTTTTCTGAGTTTTTTTCAATTCATGTGGATTCAATATTTATAATTTTCTTAATCAAAAAGTTTGAAAATTTGACACAAGGTTCATAATCAATTTATCAAATAGCAATTAAAAAAATAGTTTATCGTAGTCACAATAATTTTTGATGATCGTATGAAAATCAAATTTTGATCTAATTGTCTACAATAATTATAACAGGAGATTGATGTGGGTGCAGTGGTGAAACTAAGGGGGGACTTAGCGAACCCAGTGATTAAGATTTAGCCTCCCCAAATATAAATCCTTATTGATTTAGATATAAGTCGTCTATGGGTTATTTTTAATTAATAGTTTTGTTATAGGTGGGCTGTTCCCCCCCCCAGAATTTTAACCCTAGTTGAGCCCATTTGAGGGTGCTATATTTCTATAATGTATACCTACCTAATAGTATAATCAATTTTTCAAGAACCTTTCATTACTATTACGTTTTTGCAGGTCGGGATGTATGCGTTCTCGTATGTGATACAGTTCTTAATCGTCGTGACCGTAAAGTTCATCATTACCGGAATCATGTGTTCGTTTTCGTTCTTCGTCAGCCAAATGATATCCGAGTTCCAGATACTGTCCGCCTACGTCGAGCACGCGGTCGAGATCGTCGAGTACGACCAGTCTACGGACAAGACCACCGAACAGAAGCTGTTGGACCACGTGAAGAACTGCGTGATGCTTCACGACCGGCTGATTCACTTCAAGGACCAGCTGAACGAGAGTTACGGATACATTATACTGCTGGAGCTCATGTTCAGCACGCTCTACTTCTGCCTGTCGGCGTTCAACATGATATTCGTGGGAAACCGGTTCGTCATGGTCAAAGGTCTGCTGACGCTCTCCAACTACCTGGCAGAGTTGTTCATATTTTGCATGTACGGCAGCATGGTCGAGGACGCGCACATGGGCCTGCTGAGGGCTTCGTACTCGGCAGCATGGTACGCACAACCCGTGCGCTTCCGCCAGTCGCTGACGATGGTGATGTCCAGGACGCAGACGCCGTTACAGTTAACTGTCGGCAAGGTGTTCATAGCCAACCTACCACTGTTCCTGTCTGTACTCAAGGTCTCATATTCGGGAGTCAATGCTCTCAGGGCGGCAAACGCCAAGTAGAGTCGTTGGTTATACTGTATTATAATATTATGTAGAATTACTATTATATATTACCTATATAGTATAATATATACTATTATATATTATATATTACCCCACACATACACACGGTTTTCGACAAAAATCAATTTTTAAATTGTATTTTTATTTTTTCACATACACTATATTTTACATTTTAGGACACTATTCATTAGATTCAATAATCATATTTTCGTATTTCCATCTAGTACGCATTGCAGACAGCTGGTGTTTTCAATAAGGAAAATTATAGTGTTTAAATCATTATTTACGGTAGAAGATCGCATCAAATGGGAACGGTACACTCAACAAAATTAAAAATATACTATAAGGCGCGTATAGGTACCAATAACAATTTTTTTGGAGGATCGGTATACAATGACGATGAACATAAAATATTTGACGACTAAGAATACGAACGATTCACAAAAAAAAAATAAATATTATTTATTAGAGAGGAAAGAGTTTACATATTAAATCGTTTTTGTATTTTTTAAAAAAATCGTTGGTCTCCTCATTTTTTAAAAATTAAATTTTCGATAATCTTATTATCTTAATGTTGTATTATACAGTATGAGGGTATTATTTCGAGTAAGAACTATTTGGTTTCGATTTTATTTTGCTTGGATATTCGTCAACGGTACATAATATTTTCGTAAATATTATATTAAATACACCTGTAACTGGATGTGGATAACATCGATGTATGTTATTTTACATATTGTGTTACTGCACTATAGTGAATATAATATTGTATTTACGTGTGGGATGAAACTAACAAAATTATTGAGAATTACAATTTTTTTTTTTTATCAATGGTATTAATATATAATTTTCACATACTGTGCAATATACATGATACCTGTAACATTATACTACATAGTATACATATATATACTTTTACTTATACTTCACACTACATTTTTAAAATAAAATAAGTCCAATGAAATTCAATAACACAGGTTAGGTGTGTAATATTTGTATAATGATAATCAGCGATGAACATCAGAGCAATATGGTTGTATAGGTAGGTACATGTTATGAGTTTTATGGAGTGCAACATAAAATTTAAATAAAATAGGTATTACAAAGATATCATTTTCTAATCCCACACCATAAAAAGTATACAACACCTGTACAATTTTTTTTTCGTTGATACTATAATAAACTAAATCAAAATTGTATAACAATTTTAAGTTATCCACTCTCGTAATTTATTCTTTTAAATAATATTATTTAGACGTGGCAATAATCTATAGAGTATGTGCTATAGCCACATACTACCCAATTATTTATACATTATTTAAAATTCCTAAATAAAAACGTTAAAATTGAATGCAAAATAATGAATTGTGAATTTAGGGATGTAGGTACCTACCTATAATAATACAAATTAAATGGGTTCAACGCTAATAAATAGGATAGTATTATTATTGATTAACTTTCTGTAAACTACTATATAAATTGTCTGTAAATTTTATATTTTCAAAAAGTGTGTCTGTTGATTGTAAGTAGGTGAAGATGTGAAGATTCCTTCCACTGAAAACGCTTCGAACTGATTTATCTACAACAACAAATTTACTAAAATGTATGAATAAAAAATAAGAACTTTATTTAATGTTAATGACAAATACACATATCATGTTTTCGGTCACAACGATCGGACATGAAAACATCAATATACATTATCTCTTAGAAGTATAAGAACCCTTTTGTAAAATAAAAGTTTTACATTACCTATTAATTGTACCACCACGAACTTTTAAAAAAGCACTTAGGACAATGTTTTTTGACCATACAATGGCCCTAAATTCGCAATTCGTATGGTCGTAATAATAAATTAGGATAAGTTTTCTACTCGATTATATTATCTGTAAAAGCGGATCCCCACATATGGGATTCAGACTTCAGAGCTACCGAATAGTAGGTACATTTTTAACAATATAGAAACCGTAGTACGCAATTGCCAATATGTAGTTATATAATATATTATAAATTATATGTTATTATTATAACAAATTGGTAGAAACTTCGCCATAAGTATTATTTAGTTAAATAAATCTATTTCGCTGTTCTATAAAATATCTATTATTGTACATTGTTTTTGTTAGTCTATAGTAGGTATAGACACTACACAATATATTATACATATATTATTTACCTACATATAGATAAAAAAATAATTTTGATTTTTACATAAATTGTATAAATGCATATTATTTAGATACAAGAATTAATTGCTTTGCTGGTAGAGCGATAATTCAGTGGCGCCGAACCCATGTATATTAGGTGTGGCAGCACCTACATAAACCAAATGGGGTTGCCGATTGTCAAAAAAACGAAGTTCATTTTTGATTTATTTTTGAACCTCTCGCATGACATAGTGAATTGCAAGTTAAAAATAATGGTGTGGAATATTGTCCACAGAAAAAACTAGCTAATAACCATGCAGTTTGAAGTCTTAAAAAAATGATACTATAACCTCCTAGTTATTTACCCAAGGACTTCAATTTATTGGCTGCGACTAAAATAGTATTTGCACCTATTTATCTGCTAGTCAGCAATGTCAAAAAAAAAACACACTATGTTTCTATAAATTAATAGTATTCGTTATAAGGGTAGTAAAATGTATAACAGTATAATAATTTATTGGTGGTTCTAGGTTGACATCCCACTGCAGCAGTGTTTGCGTGATGCCCGATGTCAATTCTATTACTAGGTATTATACAGACAGTACCTATGTGTGCAGTGTGCTCAATATGTACGTTGGTTATATACATGTGCCATGTCGTGGGTGTTGTGACTTGCAGGACATAGGGTTTACAAACAATTCAAAGAAACGTTATGTACGAAACACTAAGAAAAATATTAAAACACGTATTATTATATTCGGTTAGTTCAAATTGGAAATATGTGAGCATATTATTATTTAAGTGTAATATTATGTGGTAAAAAAAAATTGTAATCAGTATTTTTACTATCTATTATTTGTAATAGTTATCTATTCCCAACACTGGAATCATTTCGTATAAGCATTTGAAATTCATTTTTTTACGATGGATATTCAACCGCTAGTTAATAATTTCTCCCCAAACGATTTTCGATATTTTGTTATATATAATTCAAAAATTAACTATGAATAGATACTTCAAATTTTCACAAAATGATTATGATAAAATATTTTAATTGTCTGTATTTACATGATAAAATGTTCAAAATATTTCGACTCTTTTTAACCTATTTAAAGACATTTGAAATTTTGAAAAACAAAATCAATCAATTTTCCCCGGGTCTAAAAGCTTGAACAATTAATACAAGGTTCCTCATAAGTTGTTATAATAGCAATTTTTAAATAATGAAGATACACTTTACACGATTATTTTTTTTTGTATGATTTTTACAAAATTAGTCAATACCTCTAACATTTGCAAATCTTTTTTTTGGTTAAAAATGTATAAAATGTTCAATTTTTATAGCTAAAGATTGGAAATTTAAAACTAGATTTCTCATAAGTGGGTAATACTGTTATCAAAAAATATTTTTTTTTATAGTAATATTAATTGGAACTTGGACGAAATTAGATGTTTAAACGAAGATTAACGATATTCATTATTTCGTTATAATTCAAAAACATTATTCGTGGTGACTTATAACTTTTACTTATATTTTTATATTTTATACATACAATGAAGTTTTATAATGCAATGTTTTAAGCAAAATTTAATTTAACACATTGTTTTACTATTAGTAAAATAAACTACTTAAATAGCTGCAGCAGTATAAATATAAATATATAATAAAATATTTAACAATTACTATATTATGCTATTAGCCATTAGATATATGTATAGAACGAAATAAGTATCAGTGAAAATTATATTGACATTAAAACTAAACCGATTATTAATATTTTTACTTAATATATTACTATAGAATAGTATGCTAAAAAAAAATATTATCCAAACCATTAACCAAATAATATACATATATTTACATGGGTATATAAAAAAAATTTAATAGTTCTAATTATTACGGAATGATATGATGTACCTAACTAAAAGCTTAAATAACTATAAAATCGGTGACTGTGAATATCGTTTTTATATGATAATAACTTGCTTTTCATTTTGGGGAGATGAACCTAACTGTTAAAATATTAAATAATGCTAAAATGTAAACATAATGCGGTAAATATTATAACTTGATAAATATTTTTTAGATTAAAAAAATGTGGGGTTGTGGGTGGTGGTTGCCCCCACGACTTAGTTCTAATATAGTAATATCCGATGGGGGTAGGTGGGTATAAGTAATTGTTTATTGACACACCTAAATAGCCACTGAGCGATATTATAACTTTTTCAAGTGATAAATAAAATAATGAGCAAACAAATAATAAATGTTAACAAATATTCAACTTTTATGCTAGTGGCAAGTTTGAAACAGATTACCTAAGCAGTTTATTTCAGTTCAGTGACTTTGATGCTGCCATTAATTTTGTAAGTCAACAGACATTAAATAAACTATAACATTATCGGCTTCGCAGTTCGACTTTCATCAATCAATAATAGATTTTTTTCACCTTTGAGTATATTTCAACAATAATAAAATTATGTTTTATTACTGTACAATTTTATAATTTTTTTTTTTATTTAATTAATTTTATTTATGTAAAGTAAATATCTAATATTATCTATATTAAGTAATACATTATGTAAATTTGATCAGATGAGAAAAAAATTACATGAGGTTCACATGGTTAAAATATCCATTAATATTGCAGTATAAAATATATATATTTATTTTGGGGGATTGAGGCTTCGAAAACTGAGGCCATTAGCCTGTGGAACTGTGGGGAGGGCACTGTAGGTTTTTTGAACACGTGTGTGTTTGTTTTTGGCAGAATTTTGTCCGGAGAAAAAAGCCGGCCACTCCGTCCTCTATAAAATATATATATACATAAGTGATAATAAATTATAGTAAGATATCTAGATAATATCAAAGCTTAATTATTTTTTTTTTTTATTATTATTAAAGTTGAGTATAAATAATAGGAATTAGGTTTATGGAGGGTTTGATTACTTATATACCTACCATGGATCATTGGTTATTGTTCTGAAGGATATTGATTGGAAAGATTGCATCATTTTTAATTTTTAGTTTTTGGATGTTTCTCAAATTTGGATTCAAAAAGAAAACAAAATGATTGTGAGTATAGTTTGTACATTAATGTTTTAGATTTTGTCTGGAGCGATGAATGTATTGATTTTACAATGATGTGTCTTTTATTTTTGTTGTTTGTGTCTGTGTACACGATAAGTAGTGGAAATAATGCTTTTAAACTTCAGTATCTTGTTTGATGGGAAAGTGAATCTAGTTGGTGCATTTGAGAGGTCAAAATTTTAAATTTTAAGGAAATCGGTTTTCGACAAAATCGACTTTGGTTTTTAGTGTAACTTTAAAAAAAATGACCGTAGAAACATGAAATTTTCACTGGTTGTTTATATTAGCATTTTTTAAACACTGTAAAATTTTCAAAATATTTTGATTTGTTTTGAACTGTTAATGGACATTTTCAGTTTCCAATTTTTTTTTATGAATGTCAATAAAATGTTATTTGTCGGGTAAAAAAGCTTGAAAATTTAATACAAGGCTCCTGATATATTTTTACAATACCAATTGTAAATATTAAAAAGTACATAGTCACAGTTTTTTTTTATTAGCATTTAAAGTTCGAATTTTGACAAAATACGTTAAAATCACGAAAATCTGCAAGTTATTTTGTGTTAGAAATTCATAAAAATTTTTCTTTTTAAATATAAGATTGGAAAATTTAGTACAAGATTCCTCATAAATTCAACTTTAAAAAATTCAATTCAGTCTAATGAGGCTGAAACAGACTAATGAGTATATTCCTAACCTTGCCTGTTAAAGTAACATAAGTATAATATTATTATAGTGGCTCCATTCACTGAAAGAACTTTACCGAGCACCCTTTTTTTTGGCAATATTTTAGGGGACCTAGTAATTTTTGTGTTAAAAAAATGTTGGTAAAATCAGAATTTGGAGCACGAACTTAGTTTTGGAGTTATAGCTTACCGAAGTTTTCAGTTTATATTATAACTAGGTACCTACATAATATCGATAATATTACCATCAGTCTTTAATCTTTATTGCCAAAAATAAGATGATATACTCATATGAGATGTATATATAATATATATATTATATTATTATTATATTAATATAGATAAATTCGTTGTTCATATAATAGAGTTAAAGTGTTCGATGGAAGCCGATCAGGGCTAATATTTGTCATTTGATAGATTGAAGATAAAGAATGTTAATTGGCGTAGAACTTTGTGACGAGGGATGTCAAAATACTTTTAAAACCTTTGTATACCTATTTAATTACTTAACTAATTAATACCTACTTATTTTTTGCATAATTTTAAATAAAATGTTTTTGATTCAATTTAAAAAATCGGGGAAGTGAATGTCACTCCGCTGCACAGTAGAATAGGTTACAAGTGGATCACTGTATAATGGATTGTATGAAATTTGAGTTCAGTGATATAATATCATTGTATACGAAACACGATTCTGAGCAGAGACGGTTTGTCAGTCTGGATATTTTGTAATGTTATTATTTATTATAGCTTGTAAGTTGAATTAATATTATAAATTAAATCGTTATTTTTATTAGTTTCTATGGTGATAAACAAAGCGTAATAAATTAAAATCCCGTTTCTAGCGGTTTTTCGTATTTTGTCGGTGGTTTTTCCGGTGGCATTAAATAACTATTGAGAATATCGAAAAATGAACTCCCTATAAAGTACCATCTTGATCCAATTTGCTTAAAGATAAGATACTATATATGTTAAAATCGACGAATTCCTTCTAGTAGAATTTGGATACAGGATGAAAAAAAAAATAAACACAATTGTAAAACCAAAAAATATACAAAGACATATACCGGGCAGTAAAATGGTGATGGGGGCGCATATTACGCGTATCCCCTACACAACCAAAGACTGAAATCTATACCACGGTTCTTACAAAAGCCTTTTGGTTACATCTTATATTCATATTATAACCTCCTTACGTAAACAATAAACATTTTTTTTCGTAAAATAATCTGCTTGTTGCATAGATCCCTGCATAGTGCATTACCTTTGCCGTGACAAATAGTAATTACTATATTGATTAGTGTCATTAGTGGTTATATTTTTTTATTCTTATTTAATATAGTAATAATTATTATTTATATTGAAATCTATACCACGGTCTTTACAAAACTGAAAACATACACTTTTGGTTACATCTTATTTAATATATTCATATTACAACCTCTATTCATTACACCTAGAATACATAAAACCAAATAGTTTCTTTCATAAAATTGTTTTCGTAGAGTAGTCTGTGTGTTGCATAGATCCCTGTATTACCTTTGCCCTTGATCGATGAATTAGAGGCGTGACAAAAGATCACACGTCGGCCGGGAAATGGCTCACTTCCCGGCTCCCACCCTTGCCAGACAATATAGGTACCTACTAAGTGTCACTCATATTTTAATAGAATAGAAAAAAACTAGCAATTTATATGTAAAATGTCAACGCTTCACTGAAAATAACACTGTATATAAATAGACACATGTGAAGCAGTGGGTGGGTGTAAGAGGAGATCGCTGAGCTGAGGCGGATTGAGCATATTGACTAGCCACGAGCGGTGCGTCACCACGCCATTAGTTGGTCTCACTACCGTACCGCTCCATAAGATGTTTCGCATCAAAAAGGTAATTAAACTTCTTTTTTTTTCAGTTCATCAATTCTTTCTTCAGGTGTTATTAAGTAGTTCTTATTTATAGATGTTTGGTTAGGTATTCATTCCAGCATAATTTGTTGGAAAAGCTACACAAAATGTACAAAACGCTTCATTGTCTAGGTGTATCAGAATATACACTAACCATGGAAAGATAATAAACCATTTATATTGAAAGTGAACCATTCAATTTAACAAATTGCTTATGCAACCCTGTATAAGTGTCTTACGTTAAAATTAATAGTTAATATCCAATTTTCATATAATATAAGATATTTTGGGCTATACTCGTTTAATAAAACCAGTTATAAAGATATTTGTACATGTGAACATTTGTAAAAATTACCCTATGATTTATATATTTTGTTTTAACTGATCGAGTTTTACTCAATGTCTCAATATTTATTTATAATGATTTGTCCTTGTTTGATATACACAATATCTCAGTATTTATTTGTAGTAACACGCATATGATGTTTAATTGCCGTGGATATAATTTTTAGGATATTTGTTAAGTATATGAATGTTATGCTATGCTCAAATACAATATTTCAAAGAACCCATATCCGACCAGATATTTTTTCGAACTCCAGCAAATGTCTTTTTTATTCTATTAACGTTTGTATTATAACTATATTATAAATTGGACACACAGGATTTATGGATTTTTGAATTTTTACCTTTTGAGGATATAAAGCAAATAGATATTGTGTATATCGTGAAAAGTTTTGGTGTGGGTAAGAATGTAAATAAAAAAAATGATTTGATTTGTTTAAGTTATCATAAAGTATGAATTTGGAATCAATAAGTTCATACGTGGTGTATTAATGTAACGTAATATTCGAACTTGATTTTTGAATGAACAATAATGAATGATGGAGAGTTATTTGTTTGAAAAAGATAGAGCGAAAATTTGTGTGTGTCTTCGAATTTGAATGGCGTCGGTCGTGTGTACTAATCCGGTTCCGAAGATGCTCTGAAGCATTGTGCCTGTAGAGGTACACACTGCTCTGCTTGTGGACATGGACTGGTCGATTTTCCGATTTTACTTTACTGTTATATAACTGGTTTTATCCCCTCTTAGATCATAGCACCACAGCATCACGCGTTCTGGCTGCCTAGCCTTGAAGTTTAGATCTTGACGCTCGTCTTACACGCTCGTATTGAATTTCACGCATTGACGAATATACACTGTTGTATATTATTATCATTGTTGAGGTAAGCACATATTAGTAAGCACATATTACTTGTGCTTGTGATTTGCTTAAAAATGTATGTATTTGTGATTTTATGTTCTTGTGACTTGGCGCACTCATACGTGGTTGTTCTGTGACTCGTTGGTTGACAAGGATTCGTTTGAATGGTACTTGAAGTAAGGCGTGTGTCTTACATGGCAAAGAATGTGATGAAGTACCTAGTTGAGTTATTAAGTTTGTAAGTTAATATTTTTTACTTTTGATATTTGGTTTGTATGCTTATTTTTCATATTATTATTTGTGTGTCAATATTATATTAAGTTTTGTGGGTACCTATGTAGAATCGGATGCTGGCTAGGTGATAAGTCTGGAATGTGTAGTTGTTTTAATTCTCTTGTTATTATAGACGATTGCTTCCTGTAGTACACATCCGTATCATTTTTTTGATATTTGCTGTGAGATGATGTGAATAGTGCAATTATTTTTTATTACCTAGTTATATATATATATTTTAGTCCGATTGTCTTTTGTATTTCCATATATGGGCATCATTGATGCGTTCATGCATGTGAATTATAATATTTTGGTATTGATTCTATTTATAAACTGCGTTCCTGTAATCTGCATCCGTATATGATTATTATTTTGGGTGTTGTCTTTTGACGTGGCTGTTAGATGCGGTATGATGCAATCGAATTCCTTCTAGGTGGTCTGGATTTATATTGATTTAAGTTATGTAAATAATTTATTTTATAATTTTAAATTGCGTTTTTAATTTTATACACCGATGTATGATCGTTATTGGTTCCAAATCATTTTATGTGTTTATTAATGTAGAAGGTAGATATATAATATATTACAACTTGGAATCACGATTTTTCCGACGATTCCGGTCTCTGTATATCACTGGTGACCTGCCGAAACTTTAGATTTGGCTGAGGAATTTTTACCCATCACGGCCATGTTAGGCAAAGATACATATCTTTTATGCACCTGTAAACTTTTCAAATCCCTGCAGCTTTTAGCCAAAGGTTTTGGTATATTTCTTCGTAGATCAGCGAAAACCAGCTGTATCATTTCACTCTTGGACGTGATGTTGATATCGGACATATTTGTCTGATAATATATAGGCAGAATAATTAATAAATTATACACAAAAAAACGTTTTAACGTATTGTTGACCACAGGAATGAATAATTATTCGTAATGAAGACAAGAACTGGACAAGAAGTGGTAACTATGTGACACAGATACGAATTGTAGATTTTTTAAACATTCATGTACATGGCAGCGAGATGTTTGTTGTTTGAGTAAATCTGAAAGTTTCTAGATTTTTTAACATATTATTATATGGGTACGATAATCATTTATTAAAATTTTGTTTTTTAGTTATACTGATCAAGAATACAAAACTAAAAGTTTTTTTATTGTTTAAATAAAATCTATGATTTGTAAATTTGGGAAACAATACTAGATATTTATGACCAAAGAAAATTAGGATATACAAATCTAAATATTTTGCTGTTTTGAAGGGTTATGCGGAGTTGCGGTGCACAGTGGGATTTTTTTTTATGAAAACCTGGCCGAAATATTATAATATTAAGATACACCAAAATTTGAATTTTTTTTTCTCTGTAAAATAGAAAAGATAAAATCAAATCACACACACATGGGCTATACGCACATGTATGAATGCTTATTATAAACTGTACAATATTTATAATGATGTATAGTTGAACAAATCCTTTAATAATAAGCTATAAATTGGATGACGTAACAACTGATGAGCAATTTTAGTCATAATTTATAATCATATATTTAATCATAATTTATAATCCGTTTCTGAAAATGTCCAGAATATAAAATCAGAGTTTAAATCTTCGTTCTAGACTTTTTAGTTCTTACAGTCCTTCTGGATCTAACAGCAGGTAAGTCTTCATAACGATTGACACCCTATTTAATAGAAGTTTATGATTAGGTATATTATAATCAAAAATTAGGCTCCTGGTATATTGTTACAATAACACTTTAAAAATATTAAAAATATGTAGGCACAATTTTTTTTTTATAAGCGTTTAAAGTTAAAATGTTGACAAAATGTATCAAATTTAAAATGTCATAACTATTTTTTAGTTAAAAATTTATGAAATGTTCAATTTTTATTGCTAAGGATTGGAAATTTAAAACGAGGTTCCACGTAAATAGGTTATAATATATAAATTACTTTATTCACAATATCATCATCAAATATACATAGTAATATCAATATATCATAGGCTGACTAACTGTATTCGCTCAGAATCGTTTTTCCTATACAATGATACTATATCAATATCATTGAATTCAAATTTAACACCATCCATTACAGTGACCCATTTATAACCTACTGTACAGCAGAGCGACACCTGTCCAGCTTTTTTCTTTTTTTTTTTGCAGTGATGGTTAGAATTTTAACAGAGAACGTAATTAATTTTAATATTAGTTGCTCATGTTATTCACTTATTTAAATGCTTCCCAAGATATTTTATGGGCTGTCCAAAAAATTTAAAGATATATAGACACAATTTTTTCTATTGATATTCTAAGTTAAAATTTGGACTAAATTAGATATTTAAACAAACAAAAAACAACGATTTTATTTATTTTGTTTTAAATATTATTTGTGGGTAACTACTTGAAACTTCTGAACTATATTATTATATTTTGTACACACAATGCAATGTTTTCCGAAAAAAATTAATTCGACCTACTGTATTACTATAATGTCTAATGAATAATACTTCTATAAGAATAATATTATAAAATATACTTAGTAATATAGGTAGGCTTACAGACAGTTTTTGCTCAAAATCGTTTTTTTGTACATAATGGTTTTATACTATTGAATTACAATTTAACACATACATTGCATTATCACATTGGAAACCTTCTATACATCATAGCGGTACCCACCGGCTCTTGTTTTTGATGATGAAAATTAAACACGAAATAAATAATCAATATAGTTACCCTATTTGACTGTATTGTATGTAAAAAGTATTCAAACAGGAACCTATACCCTCGGTAAATATCAAAAAGAAGGAGAAATGTACAATGGTAAAATACTAAAATGTATAAATAATAATATTTGGTGTATGAGTTTTCTTCTAACTGCTTATATCTACCTAATTAACTATTTCTTATTTTATTTCTGTTCAAAACTTTTGTTTATTTACTAGTATTTTGGTGTGTAATTTGGTTTAGTTACAATAATAAAAACCAATTGTATATCAATCAGTGCCGCATTCAGACATTTTGCGCCCCGGTGCAAAAAAAAAATTGGCGCCCCCCAAGCCCCGGTGAAAAAAAATTGCTCCTCCCACGGAAAATATGTGAGGTAGATCCTCATTACCCTTTAGATTTTGAGCGAAGAAAAGAATATTTGTTTAAGAGTGCTTTTTTAAAAAAATATTGTTTAGTAATTGCTTGATCCCTCCGCAAAGATATATTGGAATTTATGTCACTCAAACCTTGCTAATAATTTAGTATCATTAAGTTGTTTTTTTTTTAAACATATTTAAGTAGGTACTTCATGGATAAATAAAATAAAATTATATAAAACTATGCAAATAAATATTTTATATTTTATTGTATATAGTATTTTATAAAATTAATGTAACTATATACAGGGCTGGTAGTGGTTTAAGCTATTTAAAAAAAGTGACTGAATTTATTTATAAAAGTGACAAAAAAGTGACCTGCATAAATTTGTTTCATAACAACTTGTCAACTTACCAGTTATTAAACATTAATTATTTTTGAATCTCTACATACCTATAGTTTAATTGATTCTTACTTACTTAATTTTGTAGAAATTACAAAAAATAATGAT
This sequence comes from Macrosiphum euphorbiae, assembly GCA_949089665.1. Classification (NCBI taxonomy): domain Eukaryota; kingdom Metazoa; phylum Arthropoda; class Insecta; order Hemiptera; family Aphididae; genus Macrosiphum; species Macrosiphum euphorbiae. Next base: position 91,937,827 of record CARXXK010000001.1, on the reverse strand, counting down.
TATAATAAACACAAAATTTAATAGCAAATAATTAAATAATATTACCTATTTAAATGAATGATGTTTATAATATAGAATAATATTCAAGATCATTGTTTTGGAACTTCCTTTATTTTAATCATAAGTACAAAACTATGTAATATAAAATCAATACGCCGTATTGGTATTGCCCGTATTATTATAAATAACTGATGTCTATTGACATAATGATAATCACAACAAATTTGGGAACTAGGTATATTAATAATTATCGATCGCTGTAGCTATATGCCTATATTGCTATAAATACATTGATTGTTTAAATAATAAATTTCAAACAGCATAATTATTATACTATAATAATATATACAATACTATTATACTAGATTATATTATATAATACTGTTATAAAAATAATTTAAAGTATACAATTTTAAAAAATCATAAGTAAAGACATTTCTGTCCACAAAATTTTGGCGCCCCTAAAATACTGGCGCCCGGGGCAGTTGTACCCAGTGCCCCCCCCCCCTAAATGCGGCCCTGATATCAATAAATTTTAGAAATCAAAATTATTCAAAAGAAAATATTGTAAATTAACATAATATAATAGCAAGTATATTACGAATTTAAGATTTTCTGTAGAGATTAGTACTTGTAATATGATTTCCACAAAAAGTTAAAAAAAAAAATCGAAAGAAATTACAAACGTTTCTGCGCATTGAAATTTTTTATTTATCCCACGTTAATAAAACTTAAGATTGGAAAAAAATAAGTAGTTATTAGTAGTTACTAGTTATATGCATTCCATATCTTGAAAAATGTACATAGCTAATTATTGTCCTACGTGTATTCTAGAATCTAGAAGTCATAATAATATCAAAATATTAAAAGGATATATATTTTTTTTTTAACTCTTTGATTTAGTTTCTGTTAATTCTTTGATAAAATTCTTAAACTATCCAAGGTGATTATTTTATTGAAAACTAATTAATATACACTGACATAATGAATAGTTTTATATATTTGATTTTAATCAACTATAAAAATAAAATAATATTTGTTGTATACATGGTCTCATACTTACATATTATCTTTTTACTTTTAGTAGCATCAACAATGTATTTTAAAATTATTGTAATTAATAAAGTATATTACATCAAAAATTATAACGAGTTTTTACAAGAAAAAATATTATAATTTATTAAAATATATATATACATAATCATTTAGGTATATACACAGATATATAAATTAATATTCACAACGTTTATTAATTAATTACCTAAATAATGTTTTGAGAGACACGACACCCACTTATTTCAATTTGACATTACACATCAGAATATTTTATTTGAAATTCACCATAAAATATATAAAACAAACATCATAGAAGTGCAGGTCATTAAAACTCTCTTTGATGTAATTTTCATGACAATCCTGTCAAAAATAATTACCTTTATATAATATCACCCAAATTATACTCATACAGTCATTATATAATGACGTAAATGTATATTGTGTAAATATTCATAAGTGAAAAATACGTTTAACCAAAACTTTTCAGAACAGATATTAGGGAAATAGTGTTAGACCCATGGATTACATTAGCATAGTATTGCCGTTTTTGGCAACATATATAATATCTGGGAGTCAATCTGACAATAATTGTGATGCACAACACGAAATAATGGAACAATTTTTAACGGTCAGAAATCTAGACACTGCTATATTATACACGTGTTGGTCACTGTCAGGTAACACATAAACATTATTTAATAATTATATATTGTTACAATAATTATCATTGTTGAATTTCCATCATACATTAGATCGAATCAGATATATGAAAAAATTCAATGAAAAAAAAATAGCGGTCACACACCGCAATAAAGAAGATTTTTATGGGGCTTTTAGTTTGGATGATTTGTTTAAAATAACAGTGAATTCTCCTTTACTAGGAATAATCATAGATTGGTCATGTAATGATGATCCATTGTTCAAGGTAACTGGTAAACTAGGTAGTGTATATTTATTTTCATAACAATAAGTATTATGTTTTATGAACAATATTTTTTTTTAAATTAAAAGTAATATCCATTTAAATTTAAAAATGTAATTAAGAAAGAATGCATTTTTTATTTTAATTATAAAAGTATAATAATAATAAATCATTTTGTAAGCATATAATATCACAGGCTTGTAAGTTTAAGTATTAAAATAGTTCTCCAAAATAATAGTTATAAAAATATGAGGTGGGAAGTTGAATTCTTTTTGTTTGATAAAAACCTTGGATAATTAATTAATATTTTATACCTAAAACAAAATTCTTAGGTATACATTTTTTGAATGTTAAAAATTGTTTCCCGAAAATGTATTCAACACACTTGGGACCCAAAAATTACTAAAAATAAGGCATATCATTTTAATTAGCTTATAGTTATATTTTGGTAATAACCAAGATTTAAATTTTGTGTGAAATTTTTATTCCTTATTTTCAGACTTACATTATATTATATATATATTCGAATATCATTATAAAAGTATTCCTTTAATTCTATTTTATTCAGAAAAATTTGCTAAATATGAGTACCTATCTATTAAAATGCACCTATATAAATAAATTACCATTTAAAAAATATTCATCTTTTATTATAAAAATGTTAATGTTTATGTTAAGTTTTCAGAAAGTTGGTTATGGAACGCTAGCTATCATTGGCTAATGGTGATGAACAAAAAATCAAATAATAATATTCAAAGTTTTTTATCAGCAAAAAAAATTAACCTCTCAATCAGCAGTGAAATTTTATTAGCATATCCTAATGAGATGGATGGCATTATTACTAATTGGCATATTTTTGATATTTATCGTACAGCTTTCGAACCAAGAGGAAAGCTAATGATTGATGTAGTAAATAAAACTTTTGGAAAATGGGGAAATCGAGTATGGAAATTTGATAAAAGATCAAATTTAGGAAATTTAACGTTAAACGTTGTTACTATAGTAAGTATAGTTTTAAATTCAATGAAGTTATAACTTATACAATAAACTTACGCATTGAATAAGAATGTAAAAATAAATTATGTTATATAGTTCAGACAATCTATATTCTTCAGAAGAGAATAGTAGAATACATTTAAATTTTTTGTGTAAAAATATCTATAAGTAACCTATACATTATAATTGATAAATATGGAAAAATCACGAAAATTAGCAAATTATTTTGAGTTAAGAATTCATAAAATTTTTTCTTTTTAAATCTAAGATTGGAAAATGTAACACAAGATTATTTATAGGTTTGTCTACCTTTATCAAAAAAAAAAAAATGTCTATAAGAAAGTCAAATTAAATTTTTATGAGCATTTGAAATTCAAATTTTTACAACATTGGATATTCACTCGATTTTTCATGTAGCGATCTTCTTATTTTGTTGAAATTCAAATACGAATAACTGTAGATACATGAAAATTTCACTGAATGTTTATTTTATCAGTTATTATATTTGATAACATTTTCAAAATATTTTGACTTGTTTTCAGCTGTTTACGGACAATTTTATTAATTTTTTTACTATGAATACCAATTAATTAAGTTTTGGACCAAAAAGTGTAAAAATGTAATACAAGGCACCTGATATATTGTTACAATATCAGTTGAAAAATATTAAAAATACATAGGTAGGCATTTTTTTTTATAAATATTTAAAGTTCAAATTTTGACAAGATTTATCAAATTTAAAATTTAAAAATTATTTTGAAGTTAAAAACGTGTACAATTTTCAATTTTTATATCTAAGGATTGAAAATTTAAAACAAGATTCCACGTAAATAGGTCATACGATTTAAATTACTTTATAGTTTATTCACAATAATATCATCCAATATAATTAGTAATATCATAGACTGATTGAATTTTTTTCTGATACAATGATATTATTATATCATTGAATTCAAATTTTACAAAATCCGTTACAATGACTCACTTGTAACCTACCGTACAGCAGAGTGACACACACTTGCCCACCTTTTTAACTCTAAGCAATAACTAAGAAATAGTTTTATTTTTTTTGATTTTCTCTCGATACAAATCAAATTGTTGAAAGTGCGTACGTTTTTAGATTCTCAAGATGATAACACATCATCATATTATATTATTGAATTTCAATACTTATTATTTTTATTAATAATGCAAAATCATGTTATATTATTGTATTGTTCTATGGTAATAAGTATCTATAATATATGTTGTTTTGGAATTCTCACGTTGGTCCAAAGTCTCAAACTTGACAATAATTAGATAATGAGTTATTGGATGATAGAATAACATATAAATATATAATCAATTGTACATGATCTTAAAAGTTGTCAATAATATAATGATATGATTATTTTTTATAATTAAGAATATAGAGATTATGGTATGTAAGTGCAAAGTGCCAATGTGTTTAAAACTTTAAACTTTAAATAATCTAAATTAATTTTTAGACTATCGCCGTGACTAGAACCTTCGTAGAAAAAGACAGCGTAGTTTAATTATCTTTTAAAAAGTTTAATTTACCACCTCATTTACACATTTGACATTATGTTGTGTTAACGTTATGCATTCACTCGACATTCGGGGAGTTTGAGCGAAAAACTAAAGGACTAGAATCCCGTAAATACACTTAACGTAATAACGTGTAATGGTTTATCAACATTTTTTTTTCAAAGTTAACAAATGTTAGCACAATAATTTTAAATTTTATCAAATAGTATTTAAAAATTATAATAGTGTATAGTGTGAACAGTGTTCGAATAAATTAAATGTTATATTATTATTATAATTGTTACGTAAAAGTGGTTTATGGGTCAATGGGTGGCCCAAGGATAAAATATTATTTGCAGCTCTGTGTACATATGATATAGAGTTTGGTTTTGCCCATAACTCATAAGAAGTATTATATCTTGGTGCCTACATATAATTGGGATTGGCTTCTAGAAAGGACTTTAAAAGTTATGTCAGCAAAGAGTTAGCAGGGAATGTTCAGTGAACCATATAGTACCTACTGAGTATATGATAAGTCCAAATCTGATTTATCACAGCACGAGAGGCAGGTGTAGGAATATTTAGGGTCTGACGTCTTATATTGTAATTATCGTGAGGACGAGAGATACATGATATGAATGTTCATTTTGAAAGCAATACAGTTTAAACATTTATTGAACAAGTTCAAGAAGTACCTACCTGGTCTTTGACTAAATACGGTTTCCTGACTACAGGCATGTACGCAAATAGAGAACGAACAAAATCATAGTATAATAAAGTATACAGAGGCATCTAACAGCCTTAAATAGTGCAGTTTTACGTATGACAAATCCAAGAATTTTAAGTGTTATATTTACCATATCCATGATCTTAAAATATAGGTAACACGTTCTATAGTTTAATGCCATCAAGAAAATATAATGTTAAGATGAGAGATAGATACCTATTCTGCCGTCCTAAGAAAAAACGCTGAAAATCGAAAAAAAATGAGATAATACTGTAGGTATTTCGTCTATGTCCTAGTTAGTGCGGGCTACTGCGTTTTATATACTGACCATACTGTTCTGCACGCAATGCGTTGCCAGCATGTGGCGAAATACAAGCTATTTTGTTTTTCCCCGCATGCGTGCAAACCAGCTAAGAACTAGCTTTATAGTTTTACATGTTTTTCCTAAATGAAAATGCCGTAACTATGATTATTTATCCAGAATTTTATGTTCATAAGAAAACAATATTGCCGAAATAGTAATAAAATATAATCGGTGCTTAGCAAAAACACCGTAACCACAGTTTGCTTAGAATGATTTCCTTAAGTTTTGTTTAAACTACGGCGTTTTTACTTAGCACTTCCGCATAATATATATTGTTGAGGAAACCGGTTGCCATTAAGCCGTAATGCCCGTATAATTACAGTTTTAAATTATTGATAATGTTTAAAAATGTTGATGTCATTATACATTGGACACATATTATTTTTCATTCAGTTATCGATGTACCTAGTCGCGAATATTTTACGCACAGTTTTAATTTTTGCAATGGATACAATGTGAATTGCGGCATTTTTGCCAAGTAAAAAAATATGTACAATTAATAACTTACTTTGTATAAATATCAAAACAATGATATCTTGGTGAAAGAAAAATTGAAAATAAAATTGAATAGTTCCATTGCATTCATCAGGTATATTTCCATAAGAAATTATGTATTTTACTTTGAAAAATATTATATTTATGAAAATAAAACTACCAAAAACTACTAAACATAAAATGTCATTTTTCTAAAAATGGCATGGAGGGAAATGACGGCGTTTTTTCTTAGGAAGGCATATTGTAGGATAGATCCAAATAAGAAACCTGGACAGTAAAAATGAGTAACTCACTTACTTTATTAATATGTTATTATTATAATTTAAATCAAATGTGCAGTTGCAATTTGACTTAATATACACTGTTTAATTATAATCGGATGAAAAGAAAGAATTATGTTAAATCATATAGTTATCATAATATTTTAGGGAAACCCTTACGGTGCTTTGGCTAAGAAAAATGGCACGGGTATACGACCATCTAGTGAAGAACTGGTCAAATATTTACAAACGTTTAATTTGGATCGATTGAACTCTGTGCAAAAATTTAGCTTTGCCATAATGTATCCATTGACGAAAATTTTACTAAACATCACGTAAAGTATTGTTGCAGATATTATTATGTATTATGTACCATTGTACCTATACCTACTATATGACCTATAATATTGCGTTTATTATCTTATTTATTAATTTTTTTCCTATAATATATAACTGTGTATATATAATAACATATTAACATATACCTATGTATATGTATCATACTAGATTAAATATTCAAACGACAAATTCATGGGGTTACAAAATTAATAACAAATGGGACGGAATAGTTGGAATGTTGATATCTGGAGAGGTCGATTTTTCTATAAGTTTAAATGCACTGAGGTCTGAAAGATATGATGTCGTCGATTACTCTGCTATTTCTACTTGGAAACATTTGTATGTAAATTAACTAAATAGATTCGTGTTAGTTTAACTGTCAACCAAACGTACTGTATTTATACATTTTAAGCTGAATACAATATTATTGGATATTAAGTTTTTTCTTTGTTAAAGGCCTTGCTTCATCTTCCGTCATCCTCGATCGTCTACGGCGTCAACGAACATATTCTTGCGTCCATTTGAAACGGCTGTTTGGTTTTCAATAATATGTGTACTCATATTATCTGGATTTGTTTATTGTATAATTATGCATTATGAATCGAATCAAATGTTCTCGTTGAGAGTATTAAGTGATATTGTCCTACTAAAAATTGGCACGTTATGTCAACAAGGTAATATACTCATAGTATTACAATATAAGTATTAGATACTATAATATTCTATTCTATTATCTATAATTACTGGTAGAGCAATAAAATATGTATTGATTTTACAGTGAGATGTGTTTTTTTTTATCTTTTCACTATTTATAATAGAAATAATGCTTCAATTTTCAACATTAGTGGTGGTTTCGGGTAATTAGATTTAGTTGGTACTTTTGAGAGGTCAAACCAGTTTTTGACAAAATCGATATTGATTTTTTTTTTTGCTGTAACTAAAAAATACTTGAGTAAATACTTAAAATGTTCACCAAATGTTTATATTAGCATTATAATATGCACACGCAAAAAAATGTTTGCAACATTCTGACGCTTTTTGAAATATTTATATTTAATATGTATATATTTAATTGGCGTTTTTGGAATTGTTTAGTTTTTATTTATTTAAATGTCAATAAAAAAGTTTAAATTGTTATTTTACCAAAAAAGTCAGCTTTTAAAGTTAGAATTTTGACCAATTGCCTCAAAATCGCAAAAATTTGCAAATTATTTTCTAGTTGGAAATTCATAAAAATGTTTGAAACAACTTCAACACCTATAAGATGCAGAGCAGTACCAATTTTTCCATATATATTTATTATTGAAATGTATTTTTGAAGCTTTTTATTCAATACACTTTGTTTTTAGGAACAGCCATGGAACCTACAAAACTTAGCAATAGGCTAATTGTCCTTTTAATGTTCGTATTCAGTTTGGTTATGTATCAGTTTTACTCATCGAGTATTGTCTCTGGATTATTGCGTCCGACCGTTATAAACATCGATTCAGTTCAAAAACTTGAAGAAAGCGGATTGGACGTTGGCGTTGAAGATTTCAACGTTGCTACTAAAGTGATAGAAGTACGTTCATATTATATACTCTCATGATTGAAATGTACATTAAGTATTATTTATATTGTAAACCTATATAATAGGATAATTTTTGAACATATGTGCGTAAATAGGTATACGGGGAAATCAATCCGTACTTGAAAAAAATTATCGACAATAAAATTAAACCGAAATCTGAGTATCTGTTGGCTAAAGATGGGGTGAAAAAAATAAAAAAAGGTCACTATGCGTTTTTCACCGATCCGGCCACCAGTTATTGGCTAATAAACGACATTTTCACTGAAAAGGAAAAATGTGATTTAAAGGAATTGCCACTCCACAGACCGGAAACTACAGGTTACTTGGTTCGGAAGGAATCTCCGTACAGAAAATTGATCAATTATGCGTAATATTATATTGTTGTGAATAATGTTTCGTCAGGAAATGAAAAAATAATTAACGACATACCTCCATATATATATAATTTTTCAGAAATTGTATTTTACGGGAAACTGGTCTTATGGAAAGGGAACTCCGTATATGGCATGCTGAAAAACCGAAATGCACAGCTGGGAAAACAACAACCGAAGAATCTTTGGTTAGCGTAGAAATTAAAGACGTTTCATCACTCATAGCTTTTCTGATCATCGGTTTTATCATTTCTTTCACAGTTTTAATATTGGAAATAATTGTACACCGCCATAAAACAAATACACCTATTATAATAAAAAAATAATTGATCAAATTACGCAGAAATACAATATGTAGTCATCGGACATTTAGGGATCAATTTTGGAGTCACTGTTTTACATGATATGGAGACTTGAATATTTGAGTTTATAATCATTATGTAATCATTAATCATTATTATTATGATTCAATCATTAGAAATCATTTTTACTATATACATTGTACCTATTACCTACTGAATATCAAATTAAATTAAATTGAGCTATTTATGTAGATACTTTCTAAGTTATGGATTGATCGCTATTTTTCATTAAATTAAGTAAATAACAGCTTATTATATTAATACTGGTATGTCTATTTTTAAATGTATTCTATCTACAAGGTTCTGATGGTATACTAATGTGCATTTGTACACATTCAGGATAATTTTTAAAACATATAATCACCTCCTTCTCTTGCTTAAATTATGAATACCTATTCAAATTACATTCATATGATATACATTAAACCGTTCACCCATGAAATCCATAATAGCCTAACACAACTATTTCAGGGTTTAACTTGGACTTTACTCGTAAATATTGCACAGCAGTGAAGTACGCAATGAGATAAGCCAAAATATGTTATTCGGATTAGGTTTATTCAATTTCTTGATGTTAGTGTAAAGTATAGCCAGTATAGGTACATACAGTGTATACTATACTGGCAAAAAATAAGGGAGTAAGTTGTAGTTTAACTAAGTACGACATTTTTAAGTTCCTGCCGTAGTGCCGTGCGTATAGGTATATTCCTACAAACTGCGCAGTAATACGATACGCAATTAGAAAAACATAGGTATTCATTATCAAAGTGTGGGAAAATTGTTAATTGTATTTAAATATTACAAAATATTATGTTACACCTATAAAATGCTGATAATGCAAATAACTGTATTAGGATATTTAAATATTTGAAGGATTGAAAAAAAAAATTAATATAAAAATGGCCAATGGCAAATTTGGATTTGTGCATAAAAAACAACAATTATCATAAGATCATAGGCTCAGGTAGGGGGGGGGGCTTTAGGGTCTAAGCCCCAAAAATATTCATAGCCCCCTTCCCCAAATATTTCCTACATTTTGTTTTAAGCTTATTCAATTTTATCAAAGTAAGGTTTTAGCCCCCCCCCCAAATCCCAAACGCTATTTGTGCCTATGCATAAGATTAGTGCCTTCATACTTTTTTCCAGGCTTCGCACTGGCAACTCATACATACTAATATTATGTAGGTATAGGTAATTAGGTAGTTGGCGTTTTACACCTTCCTGTTTGAACTCTATGTTAGCCAGATAATTAATATTTTATATATTTATTTTTGGTTGGTGTACAGTTTTCGTATGTGCCAGTTTAAAAATCTTATTAAATTTTTTTTAGTATAACAACTATAGTTATTTCCTGTAGGACTGGAAATTGAATGCCTTAAAAACCCCGAATAATACCTTTAAAAAATACCTTTATATTATGCCCTAAAAATTCTAAATAATGCCATTACCATTTATTTTTTAAGCAATTATTTTGGTATAAATTACAATATAAATTTGGTATGGATGATAATAGAAATTTTAAAGAACCGTAAAAAAGTTTTATAGACAGAACTGATTGTTTTGGACTTCTTTAATCTGGAAAAACAATTATTTTGACTCACCGTTGAACATTTTACTTTTGTCATTTTAATTAAATTAATTATTGAAGTCAATCAACTAAAATAATAAAATAAAATAAAAAAGTTGGGCAAGTGGGTGTCGCTCTGCTGTACAGTAGGTTACAAGTGGGTCACTGTATAATGGATGATATTAAATTTGAATTCAACGATATAATATCATTGTATAAGAAAAACGATTCTGAGCGGAGACGGTATGTCAGTCTATGTATAAGACATATTATACACATGTATATGGTATTAAACAAAAAATTGACCTATAATAGGAATAGGTACCTATAATAAATTCCAAATTAATCATATCACAATATCCATTAGGTACTGGTAACGCGTTATACATCAACAAAAACTGTGATGCTATCATAGATATATAATAGTACACTTTAGAAGTTTCAAGTACCCACGAATAATATTATTCAATCACAACAAAATAACTAAAATAGTTATCCTAGGTTTTTTAATATGTAATTTCGTCCAAATTTGAATTTAAAATGTCTGTAAAAAATAACTGTGTTCATATATTTTTTAGATTTTTTGGTTACAGTATGAACTATTTACGAGAACCTTTGTGTTGAATTTGCAATCCTTAGCTATAAAAACTGAACATTTTATAATTTATTAATTACAATGATTGATAATTTTCGAGATTTTGATAAATTTTGTCAAAATTTGATCTTTAAATGCTTATAAAAAAAAACTGTGCCTATGTATTTTTAATATTTTTCAACTGCTATTGTAACAATATATCAGGAGCCTTGTATTAAATTTTTACACTTTTTGGCCCAACAGATAAAACTTTATTGATATTTATAGAAAAAAAAAACTAAAAAAAATTGAAAGCTTTAAATGTCCATAAACAGCTCAAAAAGAGTCAAAATATTTTCAAAATTGTATGGTGTATAGAAAATGCTAATTTAAACATTCAGTGAAATTTTCATGTATCTACAGTTATTCGTTTTTGAATTGCAACAAAATAAGGAAATCGCTACATGAGTAATCGAGTGAAAATCCAAAGGTAGATAATCTGATAAGGAATCTTGTGTTTCATTTTCAAATCTTAGATTTAAAAAGAAAAATTTTTACGAATTCTGAACTCAAAATAATTTGCTAATTTTCGTGATTTTTCCATATTTTGTCAATTTTTGAACTTTAAATGCCTATAAAAAAAATTGTGACTAAGGATTTTTAATATTTTTCATCTGCCTTTGAAACAATATATTAGGAGCCTTCTATTAAATTTTCAAGCTTTCGCAACCAACAAATAAAATTTTATTGATATTTTTAGAAAAAAAACTAAAAAAAATGGAAAATGAAAATGTCCCTAAACAGTTCAAAATAAATCAAAATATTTTCAAAATTGTATGGTGTATAGAAATTGCAAATATAAACAACCAGTGAAAATTTCATGTATATACGTTCATTTGTTTTAGAGTTACACCAATAACCAAAATCGATTTTTTGGTAGACCAATTTTGCGTAAAAATTCCCGTTTTTCCTTAATTTTTATGTTGTTTTTCCCGGCGCTTGTGAAAACTACTGGAAAATTTATACTTTTGACCCCCCAAAGTACCAACTAGATTCACTTTCCTATCAGAAAAGCTATTGATGAATAAAATCCAAGCACTTTTACTGTCCTAAAACGTGATGACAGACACAAAAAAAAAAAAAAATATAAAAATATAAAAAAAAATTGTTTGCAAATAAAATAAAATTGTTATTATATTACTATTGTTAACGCGCTCGAAATTCTAATGCTGCGGGCCGACCAGAACGATAAACATACTAGCTGGCTAGTAACACACACCGTCGTCTGGGAGATTTTCTCGGAGATCGGTCTATGTGTTGAAATATTCTTATTTAGCTCATTACCAATTCTCGATCGAATCCTAAAATACACGCAAAAATTATTTTCGATATTCAAAACTTATAAAGTATGGCAACTAACAACTGCGACATCGACCGCGCAGCGGTAAACGTGTTACTAATGGAAATGTTGGAGGACATTATTGCGGACAAAATAGAAGGAGCACTTGCCGATAAGACGGAAGAATATCTCGTTCGTCTGGTCGCGCCCATCCTGTATGCCATTGACATGGTCACCACCACTGGTGACGTGCAGACCCTGGAGTCGGAGTCCAGAGACTCGACTCTCGGAGGTGCAGCAGGAGAGGCGTCGGCAGCTGAAGGCGTCGAGATGACCGTCTCCTCGTACGGTGGAGGAATGCCGAGCGGCGACCAAGACACGACTGTACGGGAAGACGGCAAGGCGCCTCCAAAGAGGTGGAAGAGCCTGAGGCGCTTCTTCCGCGGCCTTTGCTGCTTCTGCCGCCGATAAGGAGACGTCCGAAGCTGGGCGAAGACGGCGGACAGGAAGACGGCGACGGAATGGAGGGGAGGATGCGGGAAAGAGCACGGACGGTGCGCGGCGGTAAGTCACCCGCGCACGTTCTCCGACCTGCACCAGCGGCGCGACGGGTTAGCTGGCGTGGCGAGCTCGGTCGTCGATGACGCGCGAGACCCTCTGGCGGCTCGGCGAGCGCCCGACCGCAGTCACGGTCACGCGGAGCGACGGCGACGGTGGACGGTGACGGCACGGCGGCTAGTATAGAGGTACCGGGCAACGATTCCGCCCCGACGGTACACCGACTCGGTGCGACGGCGATGGCGACTCGGTACGACGGCAGCGGCGGATACCTGGGCACGGGGTGAGTGGTGCGGAGATTTGCGTGCTAGGAACACGGGGACGTCAGCGGCGCCAGACTCGCAGAAACTTAACCGTTTCAGGGTCTGGCGGCGCGTTGCGGCCGAAGGGACGACGCCAGGGCGAAAATTACCGAGAGTCGAGGATCACGCTGTGGTCCGCTGGCTTTCGCCTTTTCGCCCCGCGGTAATCCCAAGTCGGCCGCTTCGGTCGTCCCCACCGGTTCCGCAACACAGAATCTCACTTCGCTCGCTCCGCGTCTCGGTCTTCGCCGTCCGTCGGCCGAGTCGTCACGCCGTCGACCGTCGGTACGCGCAAGACATCGCGCACTAGCAGCCGTCCGTCGCCTTCAACCGTGGTCGCTCCCGTGGCCGTCTCGGTCTGGCCTCGCCGGCTGGGCAAGGTCGTCAAGCGTCCGAGCAAACGCGCCAGGGACACTCGTCAACCCGCGGGGACAGGTCGGAGAACGTGCAGAGGTGACCAGTGGCCAGCAACACTGCATTTCTGCACCAATCGCCATCTCGCATCCTCCCCCCTTTGTTTATTGTGTCTATCCTGTCCGTCGTAGTATTTTTTTTTTCTTTAAACTTAAGTGCTTTCAAAATTCAAAATTGTTAAATTGTTGTTCACACATTTAAATTTCGGTTTTTTTTTTCTAATTTGCGGCCTTTTCTACTATAATAAACATATTTTGTGAACACAAGAAAATATTGTTTCTTTTTTTCGTTGTGTTGAGTGTATAATCAACTTTTACAGATTTAACGACTAAAAATCGTTAAAATATATATTTTAAATAAAAAACCTCATTGGTCGATTATACAGAGTATAATCCAAAAGTAGTATCCAAGAGTATATTCCAAGAAAAATTCAAGCCATCAAGCACTAAAGGCGACGAATGACTGCGGAATAAATCATAAAATAACGCATTACACCGGCGGATACGATATGGACGGTTATATAAACCAATAAACCATACAAGAATTGTAAACAATAATAATGTGTATTGTGTAGAACGCTTAATATAGTCAATTTGACTCAAATAGTTGATACAAAATAATATTTAAAAAAAATCAAAATTGTATTTTACATTGGTAAAATAATAATATAATACTGCATGTCCAAAAATAATATTGTTTGAAAACATTTCGGTTTAGCTAGTTTGAACCATTAAACCCCCGTGCATGTACCGATACCATATTTTCTACATAATTATTGACTTGAGTCGTAATATCCTAATCCGAACAAAACCTGATACCTATCTTTTGTAGTAGGTATAGGAAATCACTTTTTGAAGGTATGTGAGTTTTGACAGTTGTTGTACAATAATATATTAACTATAGGCATAACCACACATTAGATTTTGCACTGAAATAGGTACATAATTATACATACTACATAGGTAGATAGCAAATATATATTTTAAAGTTAAATCCGAATATAGAATATAAATCAATATTAGTTATTGCTCATATATCAATATTGATAACACGTCCTTGAATTTAAAAATAACTTTTAGTTAAATATACAATTCCAAAAACAGTGTTTAAACTTGAATATTATGTTATATTTTATAGAAAAAAATTAAACGTGTAAACTATATTATTAAGTAGGTATTATGCACTTTAATATTATATGGCCAATGTTTTTTTTTTTCATGTGACATATCGACTGTCTTTTTATTATGATTGTATGTTACAATTCTTTCCGTTCGCTACATATCAGTATATTTTATATCCTGCGTAGGATTATTCTATTCTGTGGTAGGACCTCAATACACCAACTTAATATTGCAAATTGTAAATAAAATGTTAGAAAATTGTTACATATTTTCATCTTGTATCAACTATAAATAAAAGATTTAAATAAAATGTATTTACATGTTATTATCATAGATGCATACCTATATGTTTAAAAATCAATTAGGTCGAATTTGATAAAATAACATTTTAAAAAAAGGTGAACAAGTGGGTGTCGCTCTGATGTACAGTAGGTAACAAGAGGGTCACTGTATAATGGATGATATTAAATTTGAATTCAACGATATAATATCATTGTATAAGAAAAACGATTCTGAGCGGAGACGGTATGTCAGTCTATGTATAAGACATATTATATACATGTATATGGTATTAAACAAAAAATTGACCTATAATAGGAATAGGTACCTATAATAAATTCCAAATTAATCATATCACAATATCCATTAGGTACTGGTAACGCGTTATACATCAACAAAAACTGTGATGCTATCATAGATATATAATAGTACACTTTAGAAGTTTCAAGTACCCACGAATAATATTATTCAATCACAATAAAATAACTAAAATAGTTATTCTAGGTTTTTTAATATGTAATTTCGTCCAAATTTGAATTTAAAATGTCTGTAAAAAATAACTGTGTTCGTATATTTTTTAGATTTTTTGGTTACAGAATGAACTATTTACGAGAATCTTTGTGTTGAATTTGCAATCCTTAGCTATAAAAACAGAACATTTTATTATTTATTAATTACAATGATTGATAATTTTCGAGATTTTAATAAATTTTGTCAAAATTTGATCTTTAAATGCTTATAAAAAAAAACTGTGCCTATGTATTTTTAATATTTTTCAACTGCTATTGTATAGGCAATAATTGTAGTCTCGTTATCTAGGGTTACATTCACATTAGATATTGTTCTCAGATAATATAATATGAGAACCTATTTTATCGTTTATTAAATACTTATAATTTATAAATTTATATAAAAATCATGTAAAAGCATGTAAAAATCTTAAAATAAAATTTAAAATTCAAATTTGTGATTCAAAAACTCCAAAAATTTTAAAGTGCTCTAAAAAATTTAAAAAATGATCTGAAAATTTAAAACTGTCAACAAATGCAAAATAAAAACTTCTTATTCTAATTCAAAAATACGTATATCGTATATGTTATAGAACAAGCATTGCTTAGCTTCGGAAAACAATGCAAAATGCATCAAAATTCCCAACCATGATATCACATTATACATCTTTGTTGTTATTTGACCATCTTTATTCAGCAAATGTTGTGTTGTTGACAGAAGCTCTATTGGAATGTGCTTGTTTCAGATATTATACTATATAATGGTTTGAACTCGTGTTTTGTCCATTATGTAATATAGTGGCATAAGGTTTGTAAAGCGCTCCAACAATTTCTAAAGTAACGACAACGATGGTAAGCCGCTAAGTTTTAGATATAGGTTATCTTGTTGGAAACACATTAATCGTTTATGAAGAGGGTGATAGATAATTTTAATTGAATTGTTATATTATAATATTATCTGATGTTTACATTCATAACTAGGACTCGCAACTTATAGAAACTGAAAAATGCAAAATATGCATATATAAGTAAATACGCACAACAAAATTGTAAAATTTGCTTGAACCAATTTTAAATATGCAAAAAAAATTAATAAAAATGCATACTTAACAATTATTCAAACTACCCCATTATTAAATAATAAATATGCATATTATTCATATATAAAATCAAGAAATATGCCCTTTTTCCAAATATGTAAGTGAATCGCTAGTTTATATTTTCATATTATCTATTTATTTATTAATTTCTAATTTTCTTATTTTCAATAGATTCTCCGACAAAACAATTTGAACCATTCTTGCCATTATCTTATTATGTACATCTACTGAATATTATACATCATTCAATACAGTCTATGTGTCAGTTGATTTTGTACTGGTTTTTTAGAAAAACATTATTTAGTTGAGAATGCAAATTAAGGTTATCCACATTAATATGTGTTTCACATTTTTTTAATGATCTTATATTATTTGAAATACAGGATTGTTGTATATCACAATTCTAGATAACCGTAGATTAAGGGTACAACCAAGCAGTGGCGTGTGGTACTTATTTTTGAGGCCAAGCGACATTTTCTATACCTATATAATATATTATCTATCGCACCCACCATCCTTTGATGATCAAATCAGTATATACTTATTGGAGTTTTTTACATTTTATTTCAACTGAAATTATTATCATTCTATTATGTACAAGTAACTGAATATTTTTGAATACCTAGTATGAACAGGTCCATTTCATTGTAACCATATAGGTAGTAAAGTATCTAATGATACAATTATTATTTTTCATAAATTCATTCAATATACTATACGTCTATACTCTATACGCTATAGGTACTCGATCGCTGCCATTGATCGAAGACTACCAGTCAATTGAATTAACAAGTGATTTCTAAATAATTAATTTTTATTTTTAGTATAACAATATACACGAAACAAAATAATCCAGCAAATAGGTAATATATCTTGTAAATATTTACAACATAACAGGGTTACTATCTTCATCAATAACACAAAATAAACACAGGATAAACACGAGATAAACACAGAATGAATACAGGATAAACACAGATTTTCCATCCACCAAATCTTATCTATACCTACTCGTCTCACTGAGTCTTAAATAAACAGAGTTTGAAATAATCTATCAAAAATAATTTCACGAATAAACTCAATTTAAATATTTAATAATTATTTACCAATCATATTATTCACAGACTACAGAAATTGTGCTTAGAACTTCAACATAATAAAAATGTGAACATATTTCTAACCACCTTATTAATGAAATAGATGTTCAAAATATAAAAAGATTTATGTTAATAGACTCTTTAGATTCACTTATTTGTTGTGCATACTTGTTTATTAAAGACACAATATATCAAATTAAAATGGTTTTTACTCTTGATGTATGTGCCTAAATGAAAAGTTTCCTCGAGTTTTATGTCATAGATAATATAATAAATAGTATATACATTATCTTTATAATAATAAAGTAATCGTCTTCAAATGTTTTAAATTAAATATTAAAATTTTTTATAAATAATTTTGTTCTTATGAAGTTACACTTTAAAACAATGACATTTTCATATACATAAAAAAAAATTATGCTCTATTCCCATATTCCTAATAATATTAGCCTGCTGTTAAATGGCTACTTAAAAAGTGGCATTTAGTTCCTACATTTTTATTAATTAAATGAGGCAAAGTAGGTAAAAAATATATTGTTTTTTTTTTTAAACTTAGCTGGAAAAAATAATTAGATTCAGAAAGTTTGTTTTTGTTTCAGTAACTATAAGCTACCTGTACTTTTGCAATTGAGTTTCATTTTACCATATTTTTTTCACCGTCGTTGTTCGGTCAATTTGAATAGAAATCATACACATATTAAATTATATTATAATATTATCTGATTTTGTACGGTCGAATTTCCGCTGCCATCACCACGATCTCCGTTGAGGTGGCTCGCGTTTTCTTTTCTGTTATCCGTGATCCGTTTATGCCTGTCTATATTATAAATTTCATATTATGTATTATTGTATTATACTAATAATATAATATACCTATACCTACTTATAATAATGGTATAATTATTGTGGTTACGGTCACACACATCGTTACGCACGATCTCTGCCTCCATCACAAACACTTCTTATCCATGAACCTAACCACAATGGGCATCTAAACTCTAATGTCTACATTTAGTAACTGAAAGTCGA
The DNA here is from genome assembly GCA_949089665.1 of Macrosiphum euphorbiae. Classification (NCBI taxonomy): domain Eukaryota; kingdom Metazoa; phylum Arthropoda; class Insecta; order Hemiptera; family Aphididae; genus Macrosiphum; species Macrosiphum euphorbiae. The sequence goes on along the minus strand of CARXXK010000001.1, from coordinate 91,918,949 downwards.
AAGTCGACGGTTGAATCACGATGATGCCCAGTTAAGTCCGGTCATTTCATACGATATGTTTTATTTTCTGTGCTACAGGAGGCAGAAGCACATGCCCGAAGTATTTGCAGTTTTTGATATAAGGTTTTACATCTTGACATAATTGTACAGCTACTGTCCATATGGCTTTTGCACGTAACAAACGGTAATTAAATCTTAGTTGATAATTATTGGTGTTTCCGAATCGCGTGCGAATATTTTAATTATCTAGGTCATATCTAGTGCGTGGTTTTCTCACGACTGAGCCGAGTTGCGTGCGCAGTTTTTTTTGTGACAGAACTGATTATCTCGAGCAACATATAATATTTAATATTCAATGAAAATGATAAGGTATGTATAAAGCAAAGGCCAAAGTAAAAAGTGCAAACCATTTCAAATTTTAAAAGAAGATTTAAAAGTAATCATATGATTACAAATTACTGTTCAAATTTGTCAAAATAAAAATAAAAAAATATTAAAATTTTGCTCTGCGCTGCTGTAAATTAGACATTAGTTGTCGAGTAGGTCACTGTAATTAATGTATTAACTTTGAATTCTTTGATAGACCTATTCGTATTGAATTATACAAAATTAACGATTCTGTGCAGAAACGGTCTGTCAGTCTATATCAATAATATATCTCATGATATTTTTTTTTGTTATTGCTATTAAATTAATTTATTATACTCGTAGTATACCTATAAGGTTTGTTGAATTAATTTTTCAGAAAATATTCCATTTATTATATCATTAATATTTAATTATTTTAATAGGTAGTGTATATTTATATCATAAATATTCATAATATATTATTGTTTTTAACTTTTAAGTCAATATGGCCTAGTGCCTTAGTGTAGAATAATGTGAGTACTGAATATAATAGTTAATAACTTAAAATAAATCTAAATGTTAACAGGTGATTTTTACCCCGGGATATCTTTACCCTTTCGCCCCCTGGTAAAATTAACCAAGGATATATTTACCCTCATACGGAAATAAAAATATACTAGGTTATTTTTACCCCCCAAAAATTTTTCTAGGAATATTTTACTTCTCTCCAACCCGGTAAAAATACTTATAATTATTTTAATTTTAAAGTATAGTGTAATAAATGTACCTTTGATTAATTTAGATTAATTCGATAATTATATATGGAGTAGGTAAGTAGGTACCTAAATCATAATTCATAATAATGTTATAACTTATAAGTTATTTTATTATATTAGCATATAGTAATCATTAAGGCGATATTATTTTTACATATTCAGCCCTCGTAATATAATTTTTATTTTATTGTTGAACAATTTTTTCTATCTATTTACGTTTTTTTCTTAATATCGTTCTGTTTTAAATTTATTAGTCTCGTTTATACAATTAATGTTTATATAAATTTCAAATTGTAGTCTATTTAAATTATCCATAAAATTATAAATATAAGGATGAGGAATATAGATTTTATTAAAAGACTGAAAATATTCGCAGGCATTAGCTGTGGAGTTAATGTTGGAAAAGCTGATGCCCAAATATTCGAAGGGAAGTCAGAAAATAAAGTATATGTGTTTAAAACATAACAAGAAAATTATCTCAGCCAATCATCATCAGATATCAAAGAATTCAAGGTCACTTGACACTCAGATACCTACTATGGGTGCAATTTACTATAACCATTTTGGAAATCGAAAACACTGGGCACAATTTACTATACTATTTACACTACCTGCTCAACGTAGACGCAATTTACAAACACCCTAAAGTAATCCTAGGATAATGTTAACTCCGGAGGTAAAAACATTTTAGAGTATTAGAAACCTGCTACACCGCAGTTACGTAATATTTGTAAGGGGTCATGGACTCATGGTTAATGAAATATTGAAATTAACGACTTCAATCCATACATAAATACATCCTATACAAAATATGAAGTTTTCTTGATTCTATAATTCCTTACTGGCCATACTATATATTTTTTGATTTTAAATATTAAATGGGTATCATAAAACAGTAACTATTGCTTAAAATTATGAAAATAAAGTATTATATTATTATGTATTACCATAGGCGCAATTTGGGGGGTGCTTGGGGGTGCTTAGCACCCCCAAAAATTATATTAGCACCCACAAATTGTTGATAGCATCATCGAATTTTTATTGACTATAAAGTTATGCTATAGGTATTTGGATACAATTATTTCTAATAATTTATTATTCACACCTAGAGACACCTATTCATAATAATAATGAATAAAGATACATAAGTATCAGAATAATAATATAGGTAAAAGTGTATTTATTTGTATTAAGATTAATGAGAAGGTGTATAAAATAAAGTTGTATGAATGGAAGGGGATGTGTGGGGCAAACCCCCATTTATTTCGATATAAATCTAGCACCCCCATAAGTTCAACCCAAATTGCGCCTATGTGTATTACGTACATTGGAGTTTTTGTTGGAAATTCAGTCAAGCCGCAATAAAGGGTTATTTGCTATTCTAGGACTAATGTAAGTATTTAAGTATTTTATTTTGATATGATTACCACCATGCATTTTTATTTTATGTTTACGACGGTAGCTTAACTATAATATTTAATTTATATTATTTTAAATAAACATATACCTATTTCAATATAAATATTATTGTTTCCCCTAAAGTACCTTCACTGGATGGTTTCTTCCCACAAGACACTCAAGCCATTACACATAATTTAAAAAAAAAAACCATCCATTATGCTTATTGTACTTTGTTTTAGTATAGATTGTATAATTTTCTAGATTAAAAATAAAAATAAAAAAATTTCCCAAATGGATACATGGATTAAAAATTATGTATTTGAACTTACTAATCCAAATGAAGCGTTAAAATCTCGAAAAAAGGGAGTTAAAACTTAAAACACAAATTTTGAAAAATTCGCTCGGGAGCCAAACTAGAATTGTTACAATATTAGTTAGTTCTGATTTCACCAAAAACTACTCTATGTTATTTCACACCGAATAAAAAAAAGTAAATGTTGAGTTACTTTAATATGCAAATGTAAGAAATAACTTTATAACTAAGTTTTACGTGGTTTATGAACAATAACATAAAAAGTAAATATGCTGCAGATACCTACGTAAATTCTAATTTCACCAAATATTCAGCATAAAAATAATTTCCATTTTTGGTATATCAAGCTCAAAACTACGTTTTTCAGAAGAATTGAGCATTTTTAAATGTATGAACATAACTTACAAATTAAGTTTGTGTTACTTTTTTAAGAGTACCATCATATAAAAACATTAAAAAAAAATCACTTGTTAGCTAAACTAGAATTATTCCGAAGATAAGGGTGACCACTGACCGCCTAGCGCCCATCAACGGTTAATCAACGATCGTTTGCTATCCGGGTCCCATTAAATCCGTTTATTTAGCCTGTGTAGAAAACAATTAATACGCTATACGATATTCATTAAATGTTAGTGGTTTCAGGAACACGGTGAAAAAATTCATAACATTGAGGCACGAAGCTTAAAATAGTACATATTTTTCAACTGCAGTGGACTATTTTATTCAACTAAATTTATTTATTTTTATATTTGACAATTTGCAAGAAACTCAAAAAAATAAATTAGTCGTGTTTATATTCTAACTTGAGTCGAAAATGTTTCAAAGTTTCTAAAGTTAATTTTAGAGTTCCTACATATTGTTCCAGATCCTCTTTTCTATTCCGTATTCCTTTTAATCACTGTAATTATTTAACAAATCGCCCTTTTGTCCGTATGATGAAACTTGCCAACGAGGACCCTCAATTCCTTAGTATTTAGTGTAGGCAATTATTGTCTGTTCATTCTTCAATATTTGTATTTTTTTCATGTTTATTATTTTTAAATGCAAAACAATGTAATTGGAGTCGTCCCGTATTTAATATAAATAAATAAATAAATAAGGTATAACAACGAATAGAATTTCTACTTTGCGGTATTAATGTTTTTGCTGTTAAAACATTTCGCTATTTTAATATTTATGATTTTATTAATTAAAGTGCAAAAATTAAAATTGATTTTTAAAAGAACCCAAACTTATTTCTTATTACAAAATAAAGTTATGTAAAATAAACATTTAGTATACACCTATCATGATTAAAAAAATAATTGAATTTGAATTAATAAACGTATACAAATAAGAATATATACATTTTTCTATCAAATGTATAAATAAATATTGCCACATATCCACGTTTTTGAACTTTATAAAATGCATAATTAAATTTAAATCATTTATTAAAAAGTCGCTTCAATTGTTACATTTAACATTTTTTTAAATGTCCGCGTTTTAAACCGCTTTGATACTCTTCAGTCTTCATCATGAATTTCAACGTTATTTAAATTATTAAATTACGTTAAATTACGTTTTATTGCAATGGAAAAGTAAAGTAATATTTGTTTTCAGTGTGATGATTGTAAATCAATTAATTTTTAAAAATTTACAACTAACTGAACTAACAACATGAATTGGTTTTATGGTGAATAGATAGTGTGTATAACAATATTATTCAATCTAAAAACAAACCAATTTATTTATTCACAATAATATACCTACTAATCTGTCCAACCATCCACTTCGATTATTATGAGGTATGGGCGTATGGTATCTGTGTTACTCGGATATAATATAGGTTTTGCACCACTGCAGCCTATACCTATTATACGAATACGTATATGGTATATATATCATACATATAATGACGGACCAATGACCATACCTACCTTTACGGCTTTTCCTATATAATAATAATATATACCATGTATTATACCTATATGTTTTTGATTCAAGAATTAATTTGGAAATAGGCTGCTTTTTTTATCTTTTTGAAACATTTTATACCTTAAAAAGCACAATCGGATTCTCATATACATATTTTAAAAGAAATATTTAAATTGTTGTTAATAACATGCTACCTACCGAGTTATGTTCTGTACACCAATGGCGCCAAATCCAATTTTCGAGTCTTGTGGACACAATAGCTATTCATAGTGAATGCGGCCATGTGGGTTAGCCATGTGAACAAAATCGGATTATGTGAATAGGTATATGATATAATATATTTGTGTTGGGCCCATGGAGTGTAATTATTAACGATAGAGGGCGATGATAAGAAAAACATTTCACAAGACCAGTTTTAATTACCTTCCATGGTGCGCATTATTATGTAGGAATGTAACTCTATAATAATTATTATCTATAAGTGCTCCTATAACTATTATAGTTTCAACCCATTTGGTTCTAAACTTTTTATATATACAAATACCTATAAATTTCATTTTTCTGGAATTATTTTAAAAAGAACAGACCACTATGATTGACATGGCGTGTTGGTATTTAGGTACAATAAGCCTCTTATAGAAGTGCAGCCTTGTAACTGACGATAATTTAATAAACAGGCTACGGTTTACAACAGTCTGAATGTTTTTCCATACAAAACTTTTTCAGTATGGACTTTGCAAAGTTAACCTTTTATAGTGAAATTTTACATTGAAATAAAGTAATCATTATTGTTTTATATTTTGTTTAGAATATTTTATACTAATACCATTGAATCTATAGTGTATATGGTTTATGGATGGAGCCACAGCCCACAGAGGACGTCGGTACTCGGCAATGTAGGTACCTATCAAATAATATTATAATGGTGAATTTCAACAACAACAACAGTGAATTTATTGGGTCATTTTAATTTTTATTGTCATTATCCTATTTATAATTTTATCGACAGCTTTTAAAATATCAACATGACAACATATAGTTATATTTGAAATTTGAATTTTATTTTAATGATTCACCCGAACTTCTGTATTATACATTTATACGAGTGTTATTTAACATTCTAGGTACCTAATTATAAACGGATAGTGATAATATTCTGATGAACTAAGATTATTATATACTTCTGCAAAATCAATGAATACCCAGTGGCATGGCATACGTCGATGTGCTTCAGAGTTGTGAGTATAAAGTATTTTAAAAATTGACCAACGCATTGAATTCATTAATATTGTGCACATTAAAAGTATATATATTATATTTATTTTTGCTTTACCTACGGTGTTAATAAAAAATGAAATCTTTATAATAATAATAATTAGATATTCTATTTTAATTTAGGATTACGTGATTTCATTTTTGAAAATGTTTTAATATTTCGAATAATTATTTAAAAATATAATTATAATCGAATATTACATATAAAAACGTTAAGTGATAGGTATAAGGTACTTATAAGTTATTACAATGAACTCATCGAATATTGGTATGTACATCGTTCTTAATATTACCAGTATATTTTATATAGGAACCGATGAGTCCAGTGTGCGGACTTATCTATAGATAAATGTATCAAGATGAATATCTAGATAATTATTTGTTCATATTTTATCTTATCTAGATAAATACTTACAAATTATCTAAAAGTTCATCTTAGATAATTTGTTTACTAATCTAAATAAATTCATCTAGATACATTTTTTATTGATAAAAATCGCGAAATTGTACAAACGAATTTTTAAATATTCATACAAATTCTCAAACAAAGTTTATGGTTTATAAATAATGTAATTATTTTTATTTATATCATTATTATTATTAGGTTCCTAGTGCCCAACTAAAATATACCTAATTTAAAACCATTTAAAAAAATATGTATCTTTTTTTTTTATTTATATAAAGTATTTATCTTTATCTTTATCTAGATAAATATGAGATAAGTTATCATTTATATCTATCTAGATACATTTGAGTTGCATTATTTTTATATTTATCTAGATAAATATGAGTTAGGTTATCTTTTATATCTAACTAGATACATTTGAGCTTCATTATCTTTATCTTTATCTAGATAAAAAAATACTTATCTAATCCGAACACTGGATCGGTGATATAACTATAAAATCCTATTTTATAACTAAGAACAAATTTAAAACAATAATCAAGTAAAAAGTTAGTATAAGCATAAGTTTTTATAAATGCATCTATAATTTTTAGTTACTGACTATTAGTGAAAGGCTATAGAAACTTAAACTCCAACAAATTCGATAATATTTTATTTTTATACAATTATTATGATGTATAGTCAAATACATAATTCAGATATTTAATTTTGAGCTTGGACACATTAAACATTTCACAATCAATCGTGAATTTTTAAATATAATTTTTACTATATTCAAATTATATTGGTTAAGACTTAAGATATTTAGGTAATTATATAATATTATGAGGTAGGTATGTGTGAACAGGTACATTACGAGTTACGTTTCGTTATTTTTGTTCATTATATTTAAACTATTTAAACCATTCCGATTTTGAACATTTAAAATTTAAATTACCTCTATTATAGTACTAATGGAATTGAATTGTACCCTTTCGAGTTAAGACTTAAAAGTTAAAAGTAGGAATAAATGTTTAATATTTATTGAACTTTTTCAAGTGGGTTATTAGTGTCCAGTGATATGTGTTTTGCTGAATAATTGCATTGTACACCAGATGGCTGATTATACATATATATATAGTATAGACATTAGAAATACCAAAATATGTTGTTTACAAATATTTATTTTTACTATACATATATCATTTTTTATGAACACCCCACACCAATAACCATTTAAAATCTACCAATACGCCACAACGCCCACAACTAGGTATATTAATTATTAGGTACCCTCGTTTGGTAACATTATCTAATATATTATTTATGCATCTAACATATATAATGTCAGAAAAAAGAGGTTTGTTCTTAATTGGAATTGAGAACAAAAAAAAATTACCACCGTCGAGTCATTAAGGACAAAAGTTCGTCAAAACGAAACCATGCCGTGAGAATTTTGATAGTTTGCGTAGGTAAAACAACGCTACACTGGTGTCGTAATATGAATGGTGATAGTGACTTTTATCTACTATTATAATTTAATATTGTTATGAGTATTATATAGCTAATTTGAATTTTGAGAGGAATAATATCTCTGGAACTGGCCTTTTTGATTATTTTTTTTGATAACTTTAAAACACTTAGGTATAATAACAAGTATATTCTATTGGATATTAGTTAGTACCTATATTGACTTATAATATTTTATTCATAAATATTATGTTGCCACTTCCAGACTCCTTTATATTTTGATTTAGGTCAAAAGTTTAACAACTTTCAATTTTAATATGCGTTGGAAACTTATATACATAAGTAACTATAGGTAGTTTTAGTTTTAACTTTTAAATTCCAGAAAGAGTGCATTTTTCTGATAATTTAAACGCACAAAGTAGGTAAATCTACACAGTTAATTAATCATCTAGGACCTATCTACTGAATAGGTACTAGATTATATTGTAGGACATTAATATTTATTGAATGTTTTAAATGTCAAGGTTTGAAACTGATGAAGTAGAGAGTAGATACTAGGTAGTACAGTGTACATTATACATGGTCTTAGAATATTCTTCTCTACATCCTCCTGGCTCCTTGCTTAAATATTTATGTACCTAGATTATAATTCGTAGACTGTGGTTGAATTAACCATAGATTCTCCTATATAGACACATACCTAATCGAAATTTTTCATAATATGTTATTATCGTCAATTTAAATTAAACGTCTGAAAATCGGAAGTCGACGCTGAATAGATAATACTATTTTATTATGGGCAAGCAGAGATCGAAACCGTTCCAAATTTTAACGATTACGGTTTCGGTTTTTGAGAACGGTTTTCTACATTTTATGGTTTGGTTTAGGTTCTAAGATCGGTTTTTAAAAATTTTTGGTTTTTCAAATTTATCGGTATCACGAACGGTTTTTGAAAATTTTCGATTTTGGTTTTTGAAAAAAAATTGTTCATTTACCTAATAACTGCAGACCCGATTTGTACTATCTATTTACTATTAACTATTAAATTCCAATCGGTTTCAAGAACGGTTTTTTAAGATTTTAGGTTTCAGTTACTGTTTATTAACCAGGATTTTAAAGCTTCTGGTTTCGGTTCCGGTTACGGTTACGGTGTTGAAATATGAAAAATTGCGGTTTTAACCGGTTTTTCAGATAACCGGTTTCGCTACTGTGGGCAAGTATCAGAAGTGTAGAATATTTTAGACCATATCTAGTTAAAAACGTTCGACACATTAAAAAAAAACTACAAAACATGTTTATGGAGATTGGAGACAACTATCGTGTGATATATTGCTCGATTCCTGTACAACAACCAAAATCACATTCTGTATAAAAACTAGATGCATGTACAGACTACAGGCTGCTGGTATTGTAATAAACAATAATATACCTATGGCTATATTGTAGGTATGTGAGATTCGCGGTGAAAAAACAAAAACAAAAACAAAAACGCGTACAATGCACTTCCGGCGCTCGCGGCGCAATGGCATCACTGTAATGCGTTCCGCGCCAACGATTTCTGTGATGTGCATCGCGAGCGCGCGACTGCGGGTCTGCGCGAGGTCGTACAAACACTCGTACCGACGTACCGAGTGTTGTACGCACTTAAAACACACGGCATACGCACACGGGCACACGGCGCGCACACACACCAGTCAGACCAGCCGCGGTGGCCAGGTGATTTTTGTTTACAATATCCCCTCAAAACCTCCTGTTGATACAATAATATTAAACACGCGGGACCGTCGTACGCACACATACGCGCTAACAGTTACATTAATAATAATAATAATAATGTCGTGGGTAATCACTAATCCGTTTTCGTCTGATAATAATTATGATATATTTAATATTTATTTTCCTATTGTAAAGCACTTTAGTTGTTACTGACGCTCGTGATAAATTAACTGCCGCGACTCTTCGGCCTCCGGCTGTAAATCACCAATAACACCAGTTGTAGCTGCTTACTAAAATATTTATATTATATTATATATTTTAATGTATCGTTAATGTTTTTACTGTCAATGGCTCTCGTTTAAATCGCCATTTGTAGTCGTCATTGTATTCCGCCGGCCTCGTAGCATACGCTGATCCGTTGTACTAAATGATTGTCGTCCGTTGCAGCGGATACCGCGATGGACTATTACAGAATGTGTCAGCGGTTTGGCTTGAACTCGGTGCCCAGTCCCGATGGCCGGTTCACTATTGATGAGCTCATCGGCGAAGGCACCTACGGCGAAGTGTTCCGAGCTAAAGACACAACCACTGGTAATTGTTTACCTAAATCAATAAATTATGATAGAATATAGGTAGGTAGTCAAGAATGCGCCAACCTGAATTTCAGGTGATGTCTACGGCGTTAAATTTATATTTATACAATGTATTATATTAATATATACTTAATCAAACCCGGTCTTAAGTAGGGGTCAGCGTGGCCTCGGGTATTTGTATGACAATTTGGGCTTCACGTTATAAAAAATTATATTTTGAGGCCTCGCTACGCCTTACGGCGGACTCTGTAAGTACCTAATAATAAAATTAATATAACATAAAAATGTATAATGGCAGCAGTGGCGGATTTAGCGTCAGGCAAAGTAGGCAGTTGCCTAGGGCGGCAAATTTTTAGGGGCGGCAATTTTAGGCCAATATTTTATTGAGAATACTCTAAGTTTCTTTTTGATTTTCTAATGTACGGTGATTACTCTGAAGGATGGAAAAAAAAGTTTAATATTTAAGTATAATAATATTCTTGTTAATATAATTTCTTCTTTATTTTATAATACATAACAATAAACGTCCAAGTAAATTATCGAACGACTGCCGGAACGTAGATCTATTATCTAAATACTAAACACTACACGCACAATACATACAGATATGATATGTTTAATACGAATAAGGGTGACGATAGTCTAATTATAAGCCAGTCACTGTGAATATTTTTATATAATATACTCGTACGTACTATGCATTATGTAAAAGTAAAACTTTTTCTATCCAAAAGATAAAATTATGTAATAATTGTTTATTTTTCTTCGGAACTATGAAATAGAGGGCGGCCGAGTAAAAAATAGGTTTATTCTGATTAGACATTCGATTATTTTCAACACAACATTCAAGGCGGATAGACTTCATATTTGGTTATTAGTATACTACCTACTTAAATTACTGGTAAATAAACACTATATTTTATAAACACATTTTATTAGAACAGTTTATTAACATAACTGCCATTAATTATTGTTTAGTATCAGTCTTTATGATTCATTTTTTTAGTACTTATGTTAATAATTGTTAAATGAGTATTTAAAAATTCGTTTAATGGGGCGGCAAAAAAAAAAATTGCCTAGGGGCGGCAATTGTGTAAATCCGTCTCTGAATGGCAGACACCTATTAGTTAAATTACTAATTCTAAATCAACATTTTAATTTTTTTTTGTTTTGTAAATAGAATAAATAGGTAGGGTACCTAATAGCATTTTCCACCATACCGCACTGGTGCCATAGACCTTATACTAATAGACATGGGCTTAGTTTGAGCGAGCTCCCTTGAGCTCTCGTATAAGGTCTATGGCACCAGTGCGGTAATGTGGAAAACGCTCTAAATGATTCACAATAGTTTTGGGTCATGCTGGTCATGGTATTTCCCTGTTTATATACGATTGATTTTTCATGTATAATATAATATGTAAAGTACATACTGTAGGTACCTAAAGTGACGTAAGTCACATTATACCTATACAATATTTAGATTCAATAATAGGTAACACAGAACAATTATTATATTATTAATTTTTTTTTTTTATCTCATACCTATCTATTTTAGAAAAACATTTCATCTTATACATAACAATAGATAAAATAATGTAACAAAATTCTGAGGGTAGCAAAGCATACCTACATATTATTCTCATCTGCCCACTGCACACCACAGTACATAGTATTAGTATTTACACAATATCATACCATGGGTGTATGCAATATTTAACCTTACTGTAGGTACCTTATTTTCAAACAGACGCAATATCCAATTTAGAAACGTTAATGTACTGAATTTATTTTTTTTTGTATAGGAGAGTTTGTCGCCATTAAAATATTAGAAGATATTACGGGTAATGAAGAAGAAATTGAAGATGAATACTTGGCATTGAGAGACCTCAGTCTGCATCCAAACATTCCTTCATTTCATGGAATCTATTTTGTTAAAGGTTCTAAACAACTCAATGATCAATTATGGTTTGTTATGGAGGTAAGGCTTATTTTGAGTACCTACACACTTGGTTTTAGCTATGTATATACTCTCTTCCCCATAAGTTAACCCACTTTTTTTTGCGTACACAGAGGATGGTGAAAACATTGAGACAGTACAGTTCACTGTAGTTCTACAGCTTCAAATACCTTGGTGTATACATAGTAAACTGTATTGTCACATCGTTTTCACCATACTCTGCATGCTCAAATAAAATGTGGATAAACTTACGGGGAATAGAGTAACTAAAGCCTATAGGAGGTACCTACCATAATAATATATAAAAAAAATGTAGTGGTTGAATAGGCTTTTATATAGGTAAATATAAAATTAGGAAGGTACCAACTTCATTATTATACTCATTTCAGGTTAAGATTGAACCGTGTCGCGCATGCAGACTGAGACACTGAACCGTACCTGACCCCCGTCGAGCGAGCGGTTCTATCTTAACCTGAACTGAGTATAGTTAAAAATGTGTGTACATTTTTATTTTTTTACACATTACCTAACTTTATCAAATATAATTTTTAGAAACCAATATACAAATCTATATCTATATTCAGTAAAACAATTATATTACTTTTGTCAGTTTGACTGATAACTAAAGTAATGTGTTACTATGTGATATAGGTAATAAGGGGCTTAATTTGGAATAAATAACCTTCTACCATATGCTCGTGACAAAATAGATATGTATGATAGCTATGTTAGCAAAATCCCAGTTTTTGTCCGGTTAGCACATGCAACTATTTTTGATACCATCTCTGTACTCATAATTCTCCACATTTCATTGATCGTCATTATTGTTATATGGAAGCAGATAACTATGATAAATAGGGCATGTGGTGGTGCATGATCCAGATGTGTATCATACATTTTCTAATATATTGACATACCTATCTATTTTGACATGCATATATATATATGTATCATTATCATATTAAACTATTACTTTTATTATTAAGTTTTATTGAATATATAATTAAATTAGGTTCCTAAATTATAATATGTTTATTCCCTAATTACATATATATTATATACTAATAAATAGTATAATATGCTATTTACTAAATAGTAATCAATAGCAAATTTAAATATTTTAGTTAATATTACAATGTAAACCTACCTAATTGAAATATAAGAATATTCCACGAATATTATCTATTTTATTATGTTCAGATAGGTACCTACTTAGTTTTACAATTAGATATTTCAAATATGTATAAGGTACCTATATCACTTTATACCTACTGATTTAACAAAATAAATTTGATCTTACATTAGAAATATCATTCTCTTATTTCAGTTTAGTGGGTTAAAGTTAATTGACAATTTATTATAATGATGTTAAATGTAACGATCCAAAGGTTGTACCTGATTGATTTATCACCATTAATTTATTATGATAAAAACAAAACATTAGATATGTATATGTATCGATTTCAACATATTTCTGTAGGTAAATATAATTTAAGGTAAAATAAGTATATTTATAATATAAGTTATAATCAAGATATTATACTACAACTTTTTAATGCAAAAATGTGGATGTACTTTAATTTAATACATTTAACTAATACAAAAGCAATTATATTATTTTTAAACTTGGTTTTAGCTATGTCAAGGAGGATCGGTGACCGATTTGGTGCATGGGCTAAAAGCCCAAGGAAAACAATTAACCGAAGATCAAATTGCGTATATTTTACATGAAACTTTACAGGTAAATTTGGTTGATTCAAGATCATTTTTATAGTTCATTCACTTATTAAATATTACCTAATTTTTATAATCTATAATATAGTTATTATGTTTATTTTGTTTCATAAGGCTCTAGCATTCTTACATCGTAATCACTGTATGCATCGTGATGTAAAAGGACATAATATTCTTTTGACTGAAGATGGACAAGTGAAATTAGTCGACTTTGGAGTTTCTTCACATTTAGGAGCTACAATGGGGCGACGTGACACTTCAGTAGGAACACCTTATTGGATGGCACCAGAGGTTAGTAGTACCTAAATAAAAATTGTCAATTGCATCTTAAACTTCTAAATATTTATACTACTTTGCTGCACTATATTATAAGTTCTACTAAAAAATATAATTTAAGCCTAATTTCTTTAGTTAAAATTATTTTATTTTATATATTTTATTAAATTTAAAATTGAACAAAATCTTACATACCGACAATGACTTTCTTAAATATTATCATTTAAAAATATTTAATGTTAATTTTAGATTCTGAGTGGAACGATGAATGTATTGATTTTACAATGATGTGTATTTTTTTTTTATTTTTTTTTTTTATTTGTGTCTGTGTACACGATAAGTAGTCGAAATAATGCTTCGATTTTCAACTTCAGTATCTTGTTTGATTGGAAAGTGAAATATAGCAGGTCAAAATTTAAAATTCCCAGTAATTTTCAAAAGCGCCCCAAAAAAACAAAAGAAAAATTAGGGAAAAACAGGAATTTTTACTCAAAATCGAATTTGGTTTTTGGTGTAACTTTAAAACAAATGACCGTAGATCCATTAAATTTTCACTGGTTGTTTATATTTGCACGAATACACGTTACACTATAACATTTTAAAAATATTTTGATTTATTTTGAACTGTTTAGGGACATTTTCAGTTTCCAATTTTATTAGTTTTTTGTTTTATGAATATCAATAAAATTTTATTTGTTGAGTAAAAATACTTGAAAATTTAATAGAAGGCTCCTAGTATATTGTTTCAAAGGCAGATGAAAATATTAAAAATCCTTAGTCACAGTTTTTTTTTATAAGCATTAAATGTTCAAAAATTGTCAAAATATGGAAAAATTAGCAAATTATTTTGAGTTAAGAATTCGTAAAAATTTTTCTTTTCATTTGAAAATATAATACAAGATTACTCATAAGTTTGTCTACCTTTGTCAATAAAAAAATCTCTACCGGAAAGTCAAATTAAATTTTTATGAGCGTTTGTCTGTAGATTTTCAGTTTTCAATTTTTTTATTTTTTTTTTCTACAAATATCAATAAAGTTTTAACTGTTGGGCCTAAAAGTGTAAAAATTTAATACAAAGCTCCTGATATATTGTTACAATAGCAATTGAAAAATATTAAAAATATATAGGTACACATTTTTATTATAAGCATTTAAAGTTAGAATTTTGACAAAATAAAATCTTGAAAATTATCAATCATTGTAATTAATAAATTATAAAATGTTCAGTTTTTATAGCTAAGGATTTAAAATTTAAAACAAGATTCAACTTAACTAGTTAATTCTGTTAAAAAAAATCTAAAAAATACAGAATGACAGTTTTTTTTAGTTATTTTAAGTTCAAATTTTTACGAAATTACATAATAAAAAACCTAGAGTAACTATTTTAGTTATTTTGTTGTGATTGTATAGTATTATTTGAAACTTGGTACTTGAAACTTCTAAAGTACACTATTATATTTATATATCTATGATAGTATCAGGGTTTGTTGTTGATGTATAACGCGTTATAAGTACCTAATGGATATTGTGATATGATTAATTTGGAATTTATTATAGGCTAATTATTATAGGTCATTTTTTTTTGAATACTATAGATAAGTAGGTACATAATATATCCTATACCTAGACTGACATACCGTCTCCGCTCAGAATTGTTTTTCTTATACAATGATATTACTTCATTGAATTCAAATTTAATACCATCCATTATACAGTGACCCACTTGGAACCTACTGTACAGCAGAGCAGCTTTTTTTTTATTAAATTTATAAATATATAATATTGTTATATTATTAGTATCATTATTATTTTTTTATTCACAATATTAAATTGTAAAAAGTAACACATTTAACCTAACCTAACCTATATCTAAATATTAATTTCTGTTGAATTATTTTATTTTTATTACAATAAATTAGAATTACAAAATATTAGGAACAAGGTTAATAAAAAAAAACTTAAGTAAGTGAAAAGGTATAGGTATTAAGAATATTTAATACTTGATAAATTACTTGAACCAATAAAAATATGTAAAAATTATTAATTTATTTATTAATTTTTTTTTGTTAGTTAAAATGCATAAAAATCATAAATATTGTATAGTGTATAACAACTCCCATATTTTTCACATAAAAAGTTATAAATATTTACTAAAATACGGCTATATAACACATCAGAATCAAGCTCTAGCCCATGATGATTGCTATGAGATGATTGCTATTGCTAATAGTCCATATAATTTGATGTTAACTTGATCTTATGTGTAAAAGTAATTCTATTATTGGCAATAAATATATATTTAAAAATCATAAAATTGAAATCTCTAATACTAAATAGTAATATCCAAAGCATCTGATTACATTGTTGCATTTATATTGAAATTTGATATAAACCTCAAATCAATTACAACTATGGTCTATTACAGTCTTCTCGTAATATTATGGTGGTTGTTATTGATACTAGATCAGCACGTCATATCATTATAATGTATCATCCTGACCTTGAGTACCTACCTATTACCTACTTATACCTTTAAAATTATTTATTGTTTTTTTCCGATTCCTCTACCTGATTAATAGTTGGTGTCTAGATACCTTGTGAATTTATGAATAACAAATAAAACATAATCCCTATTATTTTTAATTGATCTTTTTTATCAGAAAGATGATGTAATATTCACATTTATTAAACCTAACAACAAGTTTATTTTCAACAGTTCACATCTAATTATTTTATTTTTAATATCAATATCAGTCGACATATTATAAGACATAAAGGTAACTTTGCGTGGTTTCTGGTAATAAATTGGATCTAGTAGGTAATTTGCGAAGTCAAAAGTAAAAAATGTCCAGCACTCAAAATAATCTGGAAGAACAACAAATAAAACAGGAATTTACACAAAACCAATACTTGCTTTTTACTTTTGCTTCTTCAAAATGTTTAATTTACAAAAATTAAGTATAAGACTATTTAAATATTGATTTGTTATAACAAGATATATATTATATAAAGAGTTAGTGACGGCACTACAAATTTTGGGGTCCTGGGCAATATTTCTTTGGGTCCCTTGATGATGATTATGGAACTAAATGGTAAATACTTAACTTAATATTTTGTTTTATATGATAGCTGACAAACTTTAGACACTTTTCAGATACAAATTACCAGTTAACAGTAGTGATATATTGTATTATTCCTAATTGACGATTTATTATTTTAGATGCAATTTATAAGATATTATTAAAATTAAAAGATACTTATTAAAATTAATATATTTTTTTATTATAATTTTATTGATTCTACCACTTATTTATTTTAAATATTATATATTAGATTCACAATAAAGTATATTTTTAAAATAATTAATTATCACTTATTGAATATAATTGGTTTTAAAAAGCAATGAATCTTATAGCAAAAGAAATCATACAAAACAAAAAAAATATAGTTATTTAACTAGGTATTTAAAGTTATAAAATTAAAACGAAATAGTTAGCTACATAAAATAATATATATTTATATATTAATGTGTCAATGTGTGTAAATTAAATTATAATAAAATATATAAAATGTGTACATGTTAACAAGATAATTTACATTATTTTTTTCTAGATTTTGCTGCAGCAAAGTCATTTATTATGTTATCATAATCTATTGTATCCAATATTTTCTTTTCAATAGATATATTAGACAACCCAGAAAGTTTTTCTCGGCTGATCCTATTGCGGAGATAATTTTTATAATTTTTAGCTTAGAAATGTATTATCACACAAATAAGTAACGAAAAACGATAACACAAGTAAATGACTGCTTAAGGTTTTCGAGTTATTATTTAACTTGATACCGAAAGCGTTATTGTCATTATTGGTTGTTATTGTTGACCGAAGTGTATTGTATTTATATTGGTATATTTTATAATGCATTGTAGCCTATAATTGCTATTTCAAATACAAATATAAATTTTATTTTTCCTCGTATGATTATATAAACTTAGTATTTTCAATTATATATACATTACAGTATACGGTATACATTACATTTATAAATTTTACAAACAAACTACCTCCATTACATCTTTACAAAAAATGTTTCAAAAGTTGCCTGCCATACATTAAATTAATTTTTTTCTCTGGATGCTATAACATTATGAAAGTCAAATAAATAATTTAAAACATCTCATTATTTCATAAATTATTATTGTCTATTATGAAATTTATAAACTTGAAATGTATTATAATATTAGGACTCAATGATAGTAATTTTTAAAAATACTTTTGAGATTGTACTAAGAAAAGGGTTTTTCAAGGAAAGCACTTATCACCTTTACTACTTTATTTGTCTATAGTTTTAAGTCC